>JARVZY010006335.1:0-26692 GCA_030686995.1 Artemisia argyi
ATTTGAGGGTAATACAGAATTAGCTCTATCTTATCCAATGGGAGGACTTTTGAGTTCATCCTTTAGCTGACTTATCAGAGATCGAGAGAATTGCCATAAAGTGCAGTACTTCCTCTCTGGTGTATAGATCCTTACCATTTCTTTTCAACTATGCTTAAGGAGCCTGGCCTGTCCTTACTTTCCTGCTAAACGATACGATGAAGGCTTGATAGTTCAAGTAGTAAAGGGGTAGTCAAGCTGTGGCAAGAGGAGAAAAGCAGTTAATCTTAGTACCCGTGAAGTCAGGCTTTTCTAGCTAGTAGAAGGATAGAGACTAAAGAAAGTTAGTTTACCCGAAGCAGAGAGAAGAGAAAGGAAGAGTGTCTCCATGTTTAATTCTAGCAAATCTTCTGTGGAGTAGGAGTAGCACCTAGTTGAGTAGGCAAGTAACCTTCTTTCACTAGTTGAGATAGACAGATTACTCAAGGTTGTACGAGCAGGCTTCCTGGGCCACTTACCCCTAGCTTTATGCCTGACTCACTGATACGATAGGGCTTAGGCTTACTTGCTTCCCTTTCCGATAGCTGCGCCTCAAGGGGAGAACCTGCTAGCTCAGGAGTGGCATTTCACCCTAAGCACACCACTGCCATAGTGGGGCAGCCTTCGCGGGAAAACTTATTAATAAGCAGGATCAAAGAAGACTTGCTTAATCCCCCTTCTCCCGGAACCTTTCCTCGTCTATTTGGCTATCTCGTCCTTTCCTTTCCTTCTCCCCCTGAATCAGAGCGGAAAGCTCGGATTTCGCTTCATTTTCAAATTGCGTCTTTCCCGTTTTTCTGCGTTCTGTTCTATGCTTGCTATCTGCGCAATCAGTCATGGCCTCTCTGAACTTTTCGTAAATAGTCACTCACTGTCAAGGGAGCCGGGAGCCACTTTCTTCGGGCGGCAATTCCCATCATTCGGAGTCAACGGCAGCTCGGGCATCTTGACGGGGGCATTCCGAGTCCACCGCAGATGATTGAAGAAATATCGACTAGAAAAGAAGATACTACTACAAAGACATTAGTGAAAAATCCAGCGAAGACGCGATATGTACAGCTTCTTTTCCTCCCGTTGGATAGAGGAAACGAAAGTCAGCTCGACCAACCCTTGCTTGACCCGCTTACCTATGATCGGCGAATTTCTAAATCTTTGATCCCGTCTGATGAAACCGAAAATCATCATCTTGTTCTGACTGTCCCGGGAACTCTTTTCAGCAGACCGAGAGGAGAGAGAGGGAGGAAATAACAAAGAATCATTCGGCGCGTAGTGAACTGCCAGATAGATCAGCACAGCTAGGAAGCCGTTGAAACCCGATCATTCGAAGCAGCACAGTCAAAGAGACAGACCGAGTGCTCTATCTATAACTAGGGATGAGCTGACGACCGTATTCGGGGATACCTTCACCTGGGCCAAACCCAGGCACTGGGCGTTGACCAGAACGGAGTCCTATTCCCATACTAAAGATAGCAGTCATATTAGATACCCAATAATCAGACCTTCAAAGATCAACTATGATAAGTCAGTAATTTCTTAGTAAGTCAGTTTGTAAGTCAAAGCCCATTGCTCCCCACTAAGGGTTAGGTATAAGGCTAGGATCCTTAGTGGATACGTCGACGGATACATTCGTTTAGTGCGGCTGTAGTATCAGAGTCCGGGGCTTGACAGACACATGTCCGCAATAGCTAAAAACTAACGTGAGAGGGTGCAGAATGGTTATCGAAATCCTCCTAAGCTTTCACAGTTTTAGGAAAGGCCAGGCCAGCGGTCTCGCTATTCCTTCTTCAGTAAAGGAAAGAAGCCTTGATCCCAAGACTAGCTGCGGATTCTTCCTTTTATCCGGACTGACTCTAATCGTGATTTTGACTCTATTACTAGCGCCTCCCTCTGTCGCAATATAAATCGAGAATAGAGGTGACTTCGCTACCTTTCTCGGTGAAGAATATTCATTTCTTTCCAGCTTTGGTCACATAGGCTTGAACCACTCCTGGGAAACATACTTTTCTATTCTACGATCGGACTTTGCGGGCATGAGCTACTCTCTTCTAGCCTTCCTCTAACAGGCATCGCAACTTCTTTTTCTTTCAAGCATGAGTGACCAGTCGATTCTCTAATTAAGATATAGCAGTCAACCATCAAGAAATCATCAACTATTTAATCGGGGATGAGCTCTATGGCTAATTCGTTCGGCTATTCTATGTTGTAAGGATCGACTTAAGCTTAAGCTAGAGCAGCTCCTTCAGCGGCTGGTAGTGAAAGGACTGACGATCTTGGCTTAGTTTGCTCCTGGGGAACTTCATTTCTCGATAGTCAAGGTACCCGAAGTTAGGCAATCAGCACGAATTCCTTAAATGGATCCCTCTCTCTTCAAGTTCAAGCTAGACTATAATATATACTAAGACAAGAAGGGAGAGAAAGCAAGTTTAGGATGCCCTTGCTTAAGAGGAAAGACTTCTTGTTACATGAGAGGGTATGTACTGTCAGAACGAAAGGGGAACGAACAAGCATTCATCTCTACCTCTCCAAGCGACTACTACTAAGTGGATATTCTTTTTGGAAGAAAGACCACAAACTATCACGGATACCTCTATAGGGTCTCTCCTTTCTTTTCTAAGGTATGTCACTTGTCTGTGAAAGGCTCTCTCGCCTACTCTACAAAAAGATTCAATATGAAAAAGAAGAATCACCTGGGATCGGATACATCTTCAATCCTTGAATGTCGGTTTTGCCTTTGAGTCAGTCAATCGATGAAAGAAAAAGTCGAAGGGGGCAAGGTCCTTTCCTTTATGAACCCGTAACGAAAGGTTCCGGTGAAGAGGTCTCGTAGCCAGAAGTCAATCAATCCACCGGTTCATTTTCTGATTGATTAGAAAGATCAACCCCGGCCCTAGTGAGAAGAAGATGGTTAGACGCCAATTGAAAGAGTGGTAGTTTTATCCATGATGACCGGGTGGCTCTCTTTGCCTTTCGATCTACTTCCTAAACTAAAGGAAGATCTAGCTGTGGATGATGTCCCAGCTGGAAAGTAAACCTTTTCATATTCATGCCTGCCCTATTGGAGATTCCAACTATATATGCATTTATGCATTTTCTTTTTATGCGACAGGTATGTGACCTAGGAATTAGGTTCGGGAGTTGCTTTAGCAATTTAAGCTGGCTCCAGGTGTCAGTAATAGAAAAAGATTGGATTGGGAAAGACCATGGAGGTTGACAAACCAGGGGAAGCCGCTCATCGAGAAGAAAAAAGAAAATAGGACAATAGCTGACTAAACCTCTGAGCTCTTTTTCTGTAAAGATCCTTTTCTTATTCTTAAAGGGACATTTCCGCACTCATTTCAGATCATAGAGGTCGGGCTTCAGTCGAACAACCTTCTCCCTCCCTTCCACCGATGAAACTACTCTTGCAAAGTAAAAAAGTCGTATAACGTTCCTTCCAGTCGAATAGAATCTATTAAAGCAAAGCCAAGAGGCGATAGCGGATCTGTCTGAGGGCATCTGGAATTGTCTGTTTCGGTATTCACTCTTGTAAACGGTCGCAAACGCTCATCTGTCCACGAATAAGGTTCCCTTCTTTTATTCAAGATAGCTTTTATTCAATTAGGGCGAATACCCCTTTTTTTTCTTTTCCGAATTTCTTTATTGAAAGATATGCTACTTCCCGGTCGAGATGTCTGAGGGAAACTTTTTCGGTATCAACAACTGTCGCAACGGTCCTGTAACTGTGGAAAAGGGTCCTGTGTTTCAATCACTTGAATCGGTTTATTAGTTATTATATAATATTATAACTGTAGGTTCGGCAGTACAGGGTAGGTGGGTGCAAAAGAAAGATAAGCTTGAGATGCTACAATAGCTTCAGCCTGATCGATCCGCCTTTAGTATTGGTAAGTTCCCTTCTTAGTCTCTATCGCTAGAAGGCCCTTTCTTTTTAGTGAAAAGGAAACTGAAAAAGAGCTTATAAGGTAAGCCCTTGCTTGTTCTTGTGCTTCCGTTCAAGATCTCCCCTCTCCATTCTTTGAGTTCGCATTAACATTTCCCATTACTCTGTCTTGTAGGGCTTGTAGGGCATTTCTATGTAGCAAGAAGCTCTGTTCAATCAGGGACAGGGAACTGAAGCACGAAGAACTATCGAGAATTAGCGCCTTTCTTTTAGGCATATAAGTAAAACTGGAATGATACCCTCCGGGTTAAGCGATTGAAGTATTCATGACTTCCCCTCTCCTGTAGTAGCACTCTATTTACTAGTACTGATTAGTACTAAACTCGCTTCAAGCTCAGTTAGTCAAGGAATCCGGAGATAGGTTCACCTGTTAGAAGTTTCGATCTATGGGCTTTCTTTATTTAGTAACGAGCTTTGTTAAAGAGATTAGAGAGGGGCTGTAACAACGAAAGAGAAAAGGTTTTCTTTTAAAGCTATGGAGTGAATTCAGAATTCAAGAGGAAAGGATTAGTTGTTTACTTTTATGGAAGCTAAGGCAAGAAGTCAATCACTTTCAGTATCTCTTGCTTCTTTGGTTAGTTCAGTACGAGTGGCAGGCTCAAACTGGCACAGGCAATATGTATATAATAATAAATAGGCGGTAATAAAGTCAAGCTTTTGCCAGAGGATGAGTCTTTCTCCTCCGCTGTGAACGCTATTATCTCAGAAGCTCAGGCTGTTGCACGCCTTACATCTCAGATTGCATCTTCGCCTCCACGAAAGAAGAATCAAAGAAGTCAAGTTCCATGGGCATCCTCCGAAGTCTCATCTCAATCCTGCGCTTTCTAAGGGAAGGCTTTAGCTTTCCAATCGTAGGCCTGGGCCTTCTTTCTTGACCCTTTACCGGAGAGGCAACCGTCTTGTCTTAACTGTCCCGAGCTGGGTTGTGCTCATTAAAATAGTTGTCCTAAATGCCCCTTTTTAGCTGTCGCGGGAAGTGAAGCAAACTCGACCAAAGGACAAGTCTGTTCCTCCTTCGTTTTCTGTTCCCGATTCAATCTTCACCTTTCCTGAATGAAGAAAGAGAGTGAAAGAGAAGATATCAGCGCAATAGGTACAGAGGGGAGAGAAACTGTCTTCGTTCGGTTCGGCAGAAGAAAGCCGAGAAAACAAATAGGAAGAGCACTAACTAATTAAGTAAATATATAAAAGCTATCACCACCTCGAGCAGTAAAACAAAGTCGTTATGGCTATGTTACTAACATAGACAACTATGAATGGTATTCATTGACAGGAGTGACCGCTTTCTAGTCGTAGTTGGTACCGCCCCTGTTCACTTCAGCATGCAAGGAAGACCCTCGGGAAGAATCAAAGGTTTTCTCCTCTGCAAAGCTATCAATGCTTTAGTCAAGATCTTTAGCAGTCGATCGTTCATTTTCTCTCTCGGGAGACATGGCTTCAATTCAATCATTCTCTCCGGCTTTTGAGATAGTCCTTTGATAGAGCAGCCTGGTTGGAAAGGATCTTGTACCTGCCATGTCAAGGTAAGGGCATCTCGCATATCAAGTTACTCTATCGATTATCGATAGCGTAATATAGCCCAACACAGAGAAGGAACAGGGTCGGTAGGTAATTCATCTTCGTTTGGATAGCAGTACGGTACACGCATCAAGATACGTGCTTTTCCACTCGAACCATAACCGGAACTGTAACCTCCATCTAGACCTAAACCTGACACCCGCATACCGCATATGCCATTGGTTTGTCGGTCGTTGTGTAGAAGTTCATTCGTGGTAAGCCACGTAAGGAAGGGCTCGCCGGTACCTTACAATTATTTGAAAGAGATTCACGTCGCCAGGGAGTACGTGTCACGAACGATTCGTTGGTCGGGTATAGGCGAAGACGGCTTGATAACGTCACTTCTCGGCGGAAATAGCAAGGGAGTAAGGATAGCGGATCACTTTCTGTTTCAGAAAACCGTTTTCGGGGACAGTCCATCCGAAAGAAATTTTTCAAATTGAATAATTCGGAAGAGAGGAAAGCAAAAGGCCAGGCATTGGACTAGTGGAATGAAACCTTATCCCATTATGGAGTGAGAACCCGATATTCTTTTATCAAAAGACATGGCCTCCCCTAATGGACTTTGGAACAGATACACGAGCCACTATCTTAGAGACCATCTTTCTTGATCGAAGCCCCATCCAAAGGTATACGCTTTAAAAGAAAGATACACCAATCATGTGCGGGACGAAGCAAAGCATTCGGGATAGTGAAAAACTCGCAACTTCCCCGATCTTTCCTTAAACCAACCCCAATGGGAAATTTACTCAATAGGCTGCTCTCTCTGAGTGACTAAGGAAGTCGGAATGATCCCAAAAGAAAGAAGATAAAAGATCTCTCAAGACCGATTCTCTCTATCTCTTTAGCCCCACTGCCAAATGAATGTGTTCTTCCTATGGCCATTTCCAGGCCTTTTTAGGCCAGTCAACATGCATATAGGTTAACTCTTTGATCTGCAGAATAAGGCCTACGAGCTCTCTCTTTTCTTTTATGGCAGAGATCTCTCCACACCAAGGAACCAAATCACAATGGATCGAACAACTGGAAATGATAACAGAATGCATAGGTCATTAGAAGGAGTTCCAATAAGCGGATAAATATAGTATATCACCTTACTTCTTTCGTCTATGAGGAAGAAATAAAATGGAAGAACCCGCGGATATGTGCAAAACTTCAATTCTTGTTAGCCGGAAAATGGCTCGTGGTAAAGACAAGATATACTTTGACCAGACGTGCTCGGAATCTTTTTGTCGATTCGGGGGAAGTTCTCGTTCCTTCACCTCTACAATTCGGTAAAGCGGCTTCGCCTCCTCGCTTTTGTTCAATTATAAATAAATAACCACTTTAATGGAGATTTATAGCATCATTCAAGTAAATACAGATTAAGATCGTAAAAACATAAGCTTGTAATATAGCTACACCTAATTCCAGACCTGTTAATGCAAGAACTATAAATAAAGGACCAAGATCCCCTATAAAAAACAAAATATCATTCATACATAGCATAGTCCAAGCGAACCCACTTAAAATCTTTACTAAACTATGACCGGCCATCATATTAGCAAATAAACGTATTCCTAAGCTTAATGCGCGAAAACAATAAGAAATTAGCTCAAGGAGTACTAAAAAGGGTGCTAACGGCAGTGGGACTCCTGCGGGTAATAAGAAGCTTAAAAAATGAAGCCCATTTCTTTGAAATCCCACTATAGTAATGCCAATAAAAAGAGAAAATGAGAGACCTAAAGTAATGAGAAAATGACTTGTAACTGTGAAGCTATAAGGTATCATACCCTGAAGATTACAAAATAACAAAAAAGTAAAAGTGACCAAGATGCAAGGGAAAAACTTTTGTTTAACATTTCCGGAAAGACCGCCTATTTGTTCGTTTACCAGGTTCAGCACGAAATCATAAATAAGCTCTACCAAGGATTGCCAAGCATTTGGTACTAAGTTTCCTCCTCCTTTTTTAGTAACAAAATGAATCAGAAGTAGGACCAAACTGAGAGTTAGCAGCATAAACAAAGAGGAATTTGTGAATGAGAAATACAAGTTTCCTATCTTCATAGGAATCAATGGGAGAATGGAAAATTGCTCAAGTGGGCTGTTGGGCGTAATCGTAAGAAACACTTTTCATTTCATCCCTGTAGTTCCGCTTCTTGCTCTAAAAATTAGGAAAGACTTGTCGGAAATCGCCAGTTGGCTTGGTCCGACCAAGAAAGGCATGGGACTCTTTGGGCATTTGGATCCTTCCTCTCGACAAAACAGAAAAGAAAAAAAAGAAAGAATCCACACATCACAAGAAATTGAGAGTTTCTAGTAATAGTAGATACGTTTGACTTTCAACGCCTAGCCAACACAGATCGTGATACATCGCCGCAAGCAAGTGCACGTTGTCCCCCGGCACCAAGGCGTCTATGACGTCATAGGCATTCTTTCCGGGCGGCAAGACCACATTATTCTCGTGAAAGAGCGGCGTTATGACTCTTTCGCTCAGCTGCTCCTTTATGGTATTTGCAACTGACTCATCCACTTTCTCCGTATAGTTGTGGATTGTTAAATTGCGTAGCCGGGCGACTCGCCAGCTGGCTATGATTTGGAGAGCTGTGGGTAACGCTAACCCCGAAAGAAGTTGGAGGGTATACTCTAGGATGGTATCGGACATCTCAATGTAATAAAGACTTTTTGAGAAATTCAAATGTTAGAACTCCAGTACGTATGAAACCAAAAGAAAAAAAAATGCAATTCTTCCGAACCCATCCACGAATAGCTAGAAAACCCTTTTTCTTTATTTACGATAATTTATGTGCTTCGGTGTTTTTCCACTTGGCTGTACAACATGAGTTTCAGGCCGACAATGAAAAACTCCACCAAAAAGTCTTCGGGTAGATTTGGGATTTGATTAGATAACGTTAAAACTTTGTTTGGAAGTAAGAAATGGTTTACGTTTGTCGTAGCCAATCCTGTTGGCGCTTTGAACTGAAGTATGAACGAACGCCCTCATCTTCGGGTGACTCTCGTTTAGAGGAAATTGGAACCTACCCACTTCTTTAGGCTCCCCACCTTAAATGGGCTGGGCTCTACTTCGCAAATGAAATTCATAAAAGCCCGTTGCAAGCACCTTTCGAGGAAAGGCAGGGCACACATCGCTTTCTTCTTCAATCTATCATCTGGATAGAGACCTATTCCTCGCCATAACTGGACAATTCTCTTCTTGGGGCATAGAGAGTCAGCTAAATGCACAGGTAGGCCCTTTTGACCCTTTAGGAGGAAAGCGAGTTAGCTGGTACGGTCGGACCCAGAAAGAAGAGAGGAGGGTTCACCACCAGTCAAGAAAGGAAAAAGTTGGTTCAGCATGGCAAGCGCAACCTCTCGCCTAGATCGAGATCCTTGGATAGAAGATCTCAATGCAACCTCTTCGTTATCATATCTATCAAAGCTGCTTTCCACTCTTTTCCCGGGTGGAGCTTCTTTAAACGCAGCAGGCCCCGCGAGTAGTCGAACAAATGAGAGGTTGTCGACGAAGGGGTCAAAGGTTGCGCTTGCGACAATCCGAAGGTTGCGCAAGACCCCTTCAACCTCGCCCGCGTGTTAGCTTGCTTGTACTATCGCTCGCCTGCCTGACCTGCTTTCTGGCTAGCTTCTTTATGGCAAGCGCTAGCGTAACCTAGCTAGCGCTACATCTTGCTAACGTCGTCTGAATTGCCTTGCAAGCGCTACATCTATATGGCAAGCCCACGTCGCCTTCGTCTCCCATTGTAGTCGCCTTCTTCATACGGCAAGCGCTACCCGTCGCTTGCACTACATTGTCTGACGATAACCTTGCCTGACCGCTTCCGCTCTGACTGAGCTGACCGTCGCACCTGACTTCTATATCCCATTATCCATAGATCTCCTTCCTTATCGTTGCCGGTCTAAGCAGAAGGTTGCTAAGTCAGATGTCTGGTGAACACATTCGTAATGAGTATGGGTCTAGTAGGTGTACTAGGAAGGAAGCGATGGTACTGAGTTTAGCGTCGACAAGACAAGTAGTGGATCTTTATTATAATGATATGGGATGGGAGACAGTCAAAGCATCAGTCTCAGCATCAACAGAAGAAAAGGACTGACCGACCGCCGTTCAAGAGAGATCCCGAAGGCTCGAACTTTTTGCTAGCTTTGAAACATGGGCCGAAGGAAAGAGGAAGACCAAACAAAGTCGCGGTCAAAGCAAAGAAAAAGATGCCAAAAAAGATTCACTTTAGCTTCTAGCTCGCTTAGTGTAGGTTGCTTGCAATCCTGACATCCCGAGTGACTGTTTGGGGGATTGATTACGTGGCTGAATCTCCCGTTAAGGAGCTTTCCTACGTTCCTGTCCTTGATGTCTCTCTCATTCCGAGGTGAGGGTGAGGTTGCTTGCAATACTTTCGATAGCTGGCTCGGCCGAACGGAATCACCGATCTAGATACTAGATAGAAGGGTCGTTCACTCCCTATTCTTTGAGAGGTTGCTTGCGACGGTAGCATTAGCTAGGCAATCAAGGCAGGTCGAACAGAGTCAGTCCTAGGGCGAAGATCATCGGATGGAAAAATGGATTGAGCTGGCTAATCACTTGATGACCCGGTGGAGAATGGGAACAGAGAGGCGCTCCCATAAACGAATGAATGGGACTCCTGGTCCTGATCGAACCAGAGATTCCGACAACCCGGGGAATCAGCAGAAAGAGATGGGTCGGATACTGGAATCTGCCTAAAAGTCCTTACTTTTTCGAGGCAGGGCTTCGATCCGTATCTGGCCAACTCCTCGAACTGCTGGGGTGCGACATATTCATGGACTGGCAAAGCGAACTCTCAATTTGATCAGGAGAGCCTAGAGAGCTCTCTATCTTTCCCCAAATTCCGACTAGCGCGGTTCTTTTTCTCGACCAATTTGAATTCTAATTTTTTTTATTTAAGTTAAGTAGAGTAGTAAGTAGCTAGGCGGGTTTCAGCGCATGCTGCATTTAGAATCTCCAAAGAAATTAGAAGCGCCTATGATAGCGTATGATTTTTCCCATTTGTGACCGACGGTTGCTTGCAAGAGGTGGCGATCAGCAGTGTTCCCAAAGCGCCATAACGACGATAACGCTAGACCGTAATATAGGCTTGCGAAGCAACCACTCGTTGTTCCCCTTGGTAACCTTGCTCCGCAACCATCGAGTCGGCCTTACCAAACCAAAGACAACTAGTGTTCCCAAAGACGGAAGAACGACATGCGACGGAACAAGACGGTAAAGCAACCACTCGTTGTCGTTTAGTGTGTCCGTCACTCGTAGTCTCTGCGTCAGAGGTGGTTGTTCGGAAGGGTTTGACAACGTAACAGACAGCTAGGCAGTTACTACGCAACACACATTGGGGTGGTGCAACAATGGAACGACTAGTAGTCTACGAGGTGTTACGGAACAACTACCCGACGAGTGGTAATAACGACAACTACAGTAGGTTTGACAGTAGCGTTAGGACGACTGGTTCTCGTAGTTGTATTGCCCTAACGCAACGACTCAAACAACTACGAGTGCTCCCAAGACGATGAGACGCATGCGCTATACCGTCGAGTATTGCTTGCGAAGCAACCGCAACTCGTTGTAGGTCCTCCACTTACATTACAGTCGAGTAGCTTTCACCCCTTCGCTTGCAATGTGCGGTTGGTTTACCTAACGCATGGCTTCCCCAACGCCAATAGTCGCATGAGTTCTCCTAGACCATAACCCATGCCTTGAAACAAACCGCATGATGCGTTCCGGAGTTGCCGTAGTTCTGTTACCGCCTTGTCGTCTTGGGTTGGGAAGGATACGACAGGCTCAATTCAAGGACACTCAATTTCAAGCTCAATTTAAGGCTTTCGAAGCTCTGACGCTTTCTGTCGCATTTGTTCTATCTTTTGTTTACCTATCATTTTCACTTTCTTTAACCGTACTTAGGTAGCTCTTCGTTCGTTCGGCAGAGGCGTAGAGCTATCTACTTGGTCGCGACTGGCTCTGCTACGCTAGGTTCCCCCTATGGCGCTACGCATCGTTCCCTTCGGTCGAGCGAATCCCATTGTTCCGGTCCGAGAATCCTTATGTCTGAGGTCGAGCAGCTACGCTCTCGTTGGTCGAGGTTAGATCCTCGTATGTCGCCACTCTCGTCACTGGGCGTTGTCACTGATGCCCTGTTATCTCAGGACACTCTGCCAGGTTCTTCCTTGTTGACCGGCCCTTGTGATTCTCGTTATAGAATGTAGTGCCCGACAGTTTCAAAGAACGGGTGAAGTCTCGGGATCCGCTCTAGTCGAGTAAGAGATTTCCCCTGTAGAGTAGTCTCCGTATCAGTCCATGGGCTAAGGTGCAATTGCCTTCTTAGAGCCAGTAACTTCGTACTGAAAATTGGAGAAAAAAGAGTTACAGAGGCATCTTCCATTCATATCGATTTTGGTTTTTCTGCACCATATTTTGATCTCCCTTTTCTTCGATCCGGAATTCCCAACAAATCCTTGACTCCTCGAATACAATGGGATTTCACACCTGGCGAATCTTTCACTCTACCTCCTCTTATTAAGACTATAGAATGTTCCTGCGAATTATGACCTTCGCCCGGAATGTGAGCAAATATATCATGTCGATTGCTCAACCGTACTTTGGCTATCTTACGTGGAGCTGAATTAGGTTTTTTCGGTGTTCTCGTCGGTACACGCGGGCGTACTCCTTGCTTCTGGGGACATTGATCCGAAGCTCGAGTACGGTCCGTGCGCCGTTTTTCTTCTCTACCATGACGAATCAATTGATTTAATGTAGGCATCGCTCTTTACTTTTGTCCTTCCCCCCGAAGGATTTGAGCCCTATCACTAGTGGTTACTCCCGATCCGAAGCACCCCTTTTCCCATTCATAGAGAGATCCAATCGTCAAAATCAATAAAAAGGCCATCATGGACCAAGATCCAAAGGGATCAATCTTGTTGGGAGGTACTGCCCAAGGAAAGGAAAAGGTGACTTCCGGATCAGGGATAATAAATAAAATAGAAACAAGATAAAATCGTATATCAAAACGACTTCTGGCATCACCGAAAGGATCGAAACCACATTCGTAGGCCGACAATTTTTCTGGATAGGTCGAACTATTGGAAGCAAATGGAAAAGGAACACCGAGTGGGATCAAAGAAACTAGCGGACTGATCACTAAATAGATACAAATAGGTGCAAATTCTGACATCACCACAGCCCACTTTGTTTTCTCGCTCCTTGCTCGCGGAGCGGCATACCGAAAAAAAGATAGGATTTGAATCGATGACTTAAGCCCTTGCGCTATTCCCCCCCGATCGCATCGTAGATAGCAGTCAGAGCCAGTACGCTTTCTAGAAAATGCGTTCTCTGATATAGGCGGGGCCCATCCCTTCTGAGCCCTTGCCTCACCAGAGCTAAAAACTCTAGTTCCGACGTGTCTCGTTGGTCTACGTCCAACGGGTAGAGCCGGTCCAGTCGGTCGCCACGCTCCTCCAAGAAGTCTTTAAAGACTTCCTGTGGGTTGTATGGGGCCTGGTCGGCCAAGGGAGGATTCTGCTCCAAGATTCCTTGAAAAAGGCGTAAAGCCTCGTGCTTTTGTTCTCGGAGCAGGAGGTCCCTGTTTTCAAACTCCAGCACCCGGTTATATTCCTTCTGAGAGGGGGCATGCTCCAGCTGGAGTCTTATGTCCGACCAGTAGGCTCCCTTTGCCTTATCTAGTAGAAAAGGGCTATCGTCCTGCTCGAGTCGTACAATGCGATTTCGCATTGACGACTCCAAGCTCGCATTTTGGACAACTCGTCCTTCGTGGGACGGGCCCGCTTCATCGCGTGCCACCGAAGAATGAACGGAGGTGCCCTCCATTTCCGTTTCGGAAAATGGCTCCATCAACACTCCTATCGAGAACGAATCTTCCGTCCAGGAGTTCGAGTGTGATGGTCCCCCGGAACCTGAATTGGAAGGGATTATTTCCCCACCCGACATCATATTGGCTCCTCCGATCCCCGCAGTGACGAGTGCTCGAAAAGCACAGCCAATCACGAAGGCCAGAGCGGAGGAGCAGCCCATCTTGCTAGAGAGGGCCTTCACCCCTATGAAGCCTGCTACCTTCGCGACAACATCAAAAAAAAATGAGATTCCCCCTGTCGAAAGACAGAGAAGATAGAAAAGCACAAACAGAGTGATGAGTAATAGAAGACGATTCAGATCAAGTCTTCCCAAAATCGGATTTCCTTTTCGTGCCATATGCGCTTAGACTTTACTTTTTTCCCTTTTTTATTCCCGGTCCAATATTAGTTCTCGAAGATCTTCGTTTCCGTGTAGAAGCAAACTCTCCAAATTGATGACCTCCTTCAGTGATCTTACAACGAACAGGAGTTTTTCCTTGTAAATTCGTACGGAGCAATCAACGAATTCCGGCAAAATAGAAGAGATGTGACCCAATTTTCCTGTTCAAAAGAAGATCTCTCTCTTCTTCATTCTCAACAGGAATGCATCAAAAAAACTTCCCTTCCATATAGATCGTCGTGGCATGAACTCAGAATTTCTTCGCTTCGATTCCGCCCCTACTTCAATTAAAGCTAGCTCCTACTCCTCCTTCATCGTCGTTGGTCCTTTTTTGACATTGTATAGTGAGAAAGCTCACCTCTGCCTTTAGACGAGATCTTATATATGATTCTCGTAAACCCTAGGAGCCTCTTTTCCTTCTGCCCAGCTCCCCGAAAACAACGTTCGACTTGCATGTGTTAAGCATATAGCTAGCGTTCCTTCTGAGCCAGGATCAAACTCTTCTTTTGACTAGACTATGAAAAAATACGGGTTCTATTCTATCTGGTAGAGTCAACAGAATGGAGTTCCTTGTCTGTAACTCAAGAAAGTGCATCTCTTTCTCTGCCATTCCTACTTTCTTGATAGTTATAACCTATTAAGAAGGTAGGTTCAGTCCAGGAGGCTAGTTTGAAATGAAACCCGGACTCGCTGAGGTTCACACACCTTTCTTTATGAAATTACACAGCAAGCTGGAAGCTTGGTACTAATAGCCTCTAGAGTATAGAGGGGCTATGGAGAGGCGCGCAACTGTGCTTCCTCGCTTCGCCAAGAAAAGCACTTCTTCCTGGTTGAAGGGCGCGCTACAGGCCTACGCTTGTTCCTGCGCGAGAATTTCCGGCGGCCGTATCTTGCTCCTTTCTTTCGCCTCAGTAGTGAGCGCTGCTAGATCTGATTCAACTGAATATGGGACTTGGATAGCTAGAGCTAGGAGGAAGGGGCGTGAGATAGGCTTCTAGTCAACCGATTAAGACTACTACTTCTTTCTAGTAGACACTAGAGCGATGGACTGTGAGAGGAAGCAAGTGAAAGTTACTACACGAGGAAGTCAAGTGAAGGCAAGGACGAAGGAGATGAGTTTACAGACTCTGGAGTTGGGGCTCGTTCTCATTGATACTGAGGGAAAGACTTGTGTGATGGATGCTCTGATGCCACTTGACTTGCTTCTTCCTTCGTTAACATCAAAAGGGAGTGTATTAAAGAGAGTGAAATTGAATGGTAGTTTAGGTCACTCTGAAAGGATATCTGCTTTGGCTGAGGTGCCTGTGAATGGGAATGAGCCCGCAACCGGGACTCTACATACAGAATAAGGCAACCTATCTCAATCAGCTAGAGCCATTGCAAGTTCATCCACTACAAGCTTACCGGACTAGAGATCCTATCCCTCTCTACCTTACCAGAGCTCTACCTAAGGCCTAAGTAAGGCCGACTGAGTCAACGAGTTAAAGAGGACAACACGAAACAAAACAAAAGAACAGCCCGTACTCTCTATCTATCCAATTTCTTACTGAACTTGACTTATCTCCGAAATATCCACCATACTGCGATGGGACTGAGTCTGATCGATTCGGTTCAAGCGAAGGCTATAATTACAGTGAAGATCGACTTCCTAGCGTACGGAATACGGAATGGATTCCAAAGCCCCTCTCTTTTAGCTTAGGCTTTTGAGCGAGACTACGATATGAAGGGCTATCCCTTTTCCCGCTCGTTAGGACCCTAAAAATCTCCCTCTCCGGTATAGTCGACTGGCCTCGCTCCCGAGAATCATCATTTAGTAATGAATTGATCAAGAAGGTATCTCCACTAGTGCAAGATGAAGCCCTGTACTGTAAATAAGGCATAAAAGCAGGTCTTTTGAAGGTTAGTCAGCCGATTGAGTAGATTGCTCGTTCCTGTCTAGTATTGACTGGCCCTTCTATTGTATCGATTGATAGATAGCTGCAACTGGACTGTTTTTCATGACGGAAGAGGAATGAAAGAGGGAGAGGAATGGCCTATATCTAGCATAGGCTCTACTGGCTTGGCTGTCTCTTCTATTGGTCTATTGTATCGATGGGTACATCTATTGGCGGGGAAGACCTGTCTACTCTACTATTGATTCCCTTTGGCTCGCTCTGTCCTAGTAAGTCATCTCACTCTCCCGGGACATGCCGCATCCTCCTTGGCTTGATCCTTAATCGAAAGCGATCTCCTTTTGCTTTCGGGACAGAAAGGCATCGACTCCTATCATAGCTCTTTCCGCCCTCCCGATAAACACCGAAAGATTACTACAGAAAAAAATACCCTACGAGAGAGACTTCTTCCTGGTATAGTATCAACAACCACCTCTTGGGTTTGCTTTGCCCCCTCTTTCCGAGAGCCCCTCGCGCATCAAGGCTAGAGTGGAGGTGCAACAATAGTAGAAGCTGGAGATGCAACAATAGCTTCAGCCTGATCCGCAGTAGGTATTGGTAAGTGTTCCCTTGCAGCTCTATCTCTAGATCTGTCTCAATCGGTCTGTCGCAAACAACAATCCAAGAAAGAGGAGTTCAAGGCTGGCGAAGTGAATCGATTTCTTTCCTTCTTCTAGTTCTTGAGTGATAGTAGCTCATCTCTCTTCTTTCTTCTGTCAACTGTCCTTTACCGGTAACTGGATCAATCGCTAGCTGGAAAGTTTCCACTGTCAACTGCCGTAAGAGGTCCTTTTCCAAAATAGAGAATAGGGCATGGAAGCTATCTGCTATGCTATTAGAGGATTTATACCGTAAACACACAACTTCCACCCTGTTGGCTGTAGTTTTAGCTTGTATATGTGAAGTATGTGAAGAAGAAAATAAAGGATATTTAAAAAAGAATGAAAATCCTCAATTTTTCTGCACAAAACAGGGAAAGAGAATGAACTAGAACAAAGCAGATTTTTTTCATTCCAGCACTACAAGCATTTTGTTACATGGGAGTACATCCAATAGGAAGCTTACACACACATAGACCAGCCAAACAACTAAACACAACATAACAAATAAAACCAAACAAAGACACTTAACTTAGCATAGGAGTCTATCTCCAGTAAGCATCGGAGTAGATCCCCACTAACAAAAGACAAAGAACACCATACATTAAAACAAACTACTTTGCGTCTACAGACACTTATTCAATTTAAACCCTAACTTTTTAAAATAAAAAACTAAAAGAGTCAGAGTCGCCGGTTTTCTTGGCAGATTATCCTCACGGTAAGTTCCCGCTGCTCCTGCTGTAGTTTCCGCTGTTCCTTCCGGAAGCCGGAGAGTTCCTCTTCAAGTTGCTGGATTTTTTTTCTGTCTTTTTCAATTTTTTCTTGAAGAAGGTCGAAAGAAAGACCCCTCTGGCAATAATCTAACAAAAGTTGAGTAGTTTTTTCTAAATACAATTGAGTAGTTTTAAGGGCAGATTCTAACCCTTGTATTTCAAGGTCAATAAGAAAAAGTTGATTGTCAATTTCAAAAAGTCGAAAGGAGAGGGCCATAGCTTTTCGATAGAAACAGGTAGAAAACTTACTTATGTTTTTTTGTTTTTGTAAGAGCACAAAAGCTTATCAAATCAAGCCTCTATTTATACAGAGTGGTGGTAGAGGAATCTCGCCATGTGTCACGAATTGAATGGAAAGTATAATTCCGACTAGCTGGCCACCCCACTTTCCGGCGGTTGAATACTTTCATTCCTATTTAGTGAAAGTCTAATTCCGACTAGCTGGCCACCCCACTTTTATGCAGTTGAAGACGATCATGCCTTTTTCATGAAAACCTGGCTGGCTCTGGCTACCTTGCGGAGCACACATAATATACCCGAATAACATTGTAACAAACTTTGTACAACCTGCTTACGTAGAAAAGATTCCTCTATGCCAATGGACTCGTGACATCCATGTACTGAGTCGTCAAATGAGCCACGTTAAGAAAGCCCAAGTTATACGCATTGGCCCACAGGGTGCCCCAAGAGGGCCCGAATGAAAGACCCAAGCCTACATGAACCATCAAAGAAAGACATATCGATGGGGTTTTGCTTGTTGCCTGAATGAAAATGCGTCTATTTCTTTCAGACCAAATCAAAATAAAGATGTAGGCTTAACTAAAGCCCAATGCCAAGCAAAGCCCTAAAATACAAGAAGAAATTGGGTTCAACTAAGCCCTTAACCCAACATGAGGTGGAGCCTTAACCCGACACAAGATGGGACCCTATTAGGATAGTGGGCTTAGAACAAGACCCATCGGTGGATAAGATCACTATCTTCATAACAAACAAAAGGTGTACACGTTCGGCCTCACTCAAGGTAATGGGCCAAACCTAACGAGTCCAAACAAATTGGATCTTATTGTATGACAAAACCACAGATTGGCTATCTAATTTCTTCAGTAATTTGAGAATTTCCTCAAGCAATAGGGTTGGAAATCCCATGTGATTGGCCCCAAGCCATTGGATGCCCAAGACCGCCCCATATTCTCCCAAAGGCATTACCATGAAATCAGTGGTCAATTCTAAACCCAGTGCTGTCCAACACAACCCTTTGCACCAAGCATTGACTTCCAGTAAATCTCCATTAGCCACAGCCACCTTAACGGCCTTTGTCTGTTGGAGTCTGCACCCTACCTCTTTTTGCAACACTGCAATCAATGAAATCTTCACTTCATCCTCCTCCTTGTCCCTGCCATCCTTCGTAGTGCTTGCGAGATGGACTCTTTCATCGGAGGGTGCTATTTCACCCATTGGTATTGAGAAATCCTACTTCACCTACCTTTGGAACTCAGATCTCAAGAGAATGACTGGACTACAGGACTTCCGGTCAGTGCTACTAGACCTCTAAGCAAGTGTTGCTAGACTTTTCCAGGCTGTTGTTGCTGCTCTTACAACTGCTAGGCAAGTTACATGAGTGAGGACGAACGAATACGGTGAGATACGATTTCTAATCTCTTGTAGTTAGGCAAGTGGAGGACAGTGATCTTCCAAATGATCACTGGCCGGAACGATCTATGATAGCTATTAACTAGTGCCATGGAGTCAGTCAGTCTAAACTCTATAGCTCAACAGTCTAGTGCAGCTAATGTACGAAGGAAGCAAGAAGTCAGCTAACAAGTATGAGAATCTCCACTGTTCAATCAACAACAACAGGGAGGGATGCCCCCGAGGGCATCCCGATCGATTCAATCAACAAAGCAAGTGTTGTGAGCCCACCGGCGAGTGAGGGCTAAACGGTATTTATAGATTGAAACTAGAAAACCTTCATTCGCCTCATGAACAAGCCAGTCTCAACTTTCCTGTTCAACTTTCTAGTGCGTCTATCTAAGGATAGATCTCGGTATCTGTGGAGAGGAAAAGAATGACCCTTAGCACTAGGGCACCCCCACAGGACCCTAGGTACCTCTAGCTAATGAATTCCCAAGCCTTAGGGAGAACCCTTTGTTTGAACAAGGGGGCAGGGTGCCCCATTAGGATATCCAACACAAGTACAAAATAGGGGTTCCCCTCAAACGAATAACTTGAGTCTACCTTCGAATACCCAGAGTAACCCAGTGATTGGGCAGCCCTAAATCCTGGAATAGATGCTTCGAATGGCCAAGTGACAGGCCGGAATAGTCAGGAAAAACCACCACTGAATGTACAAGGGGGGTCAATGGCCAGAATTACCAAATCCCACAGCCTGCTGTGCCAGTGAAAGGAAGACTTGACCAACTACTTGATCGAACAAATGTATGGCCCTAGATCACATTGAAAAAAAAGTAATAAATAGGCTGAACGTCCATTAGAGTGTTTGAAAGCCCTGAATCCTTACTCTGTACGGAGCAGTAGGCTGGAGTTAGAGTCCGTATCCGTACCGTACTACTTGCCTGGAGTAGGAAAGAGTGTTCTATCTGTTTTTTAGCCAGTCACTGGTAGTGCGCGGGGTTCGCAATACAATAGTGACTTAGGTTTATTTCTCTCTGTTCGCTATAGTCCATTAGTGGTATAAAGTCTAATCCTTCTTGTCCGGTAAGCAAGCAGGGGAACGGCCCCTTCTGGCCTTTGCTTGTTTACTTTCGTCCACCTTCTCACGGTGCCACAGGACTTTTTCCTCCTAATTCACTCGAAGCATAGTTTGATCTCCAAATTCTTGGAAGTTCTACTTAGACGGTTTCACGGGGGTACATCTTGACTCGTCTAGAGCGAATATGCCGCTGATGCATAAGGCAGTGTGGCACCTGCTGAATCATATCTCATTTTTAGCTAGGCCTCACGCACACAAAGACCTGAACATCGCGTTAGACCGGTTGGTCAAAATAGAAAAAAGACGAGCTGCTAACATGGAACGAGCCTCTCTTTCCTTGTTGCGGCTGGTCGCCTTAGTTCAGTCGAATGACTTTTTAGAGGCGAAACCAAACCGCCTGACATCTATACAGCCTCACTTCCAAGGAGAATCGAAAAATTTCCCTATTGTCCTGTCCCCACTTCTACTTCCCCTCTACACCCTTCCCTAAAGCCTGGTCCGTCCAACGAAAGTAATTCTGGTCTTTGCTCCGAATATTCCGAAGTTGAGGATCAGGAGGTTATTGGTACTGCTGCTGTGGACTTCTTTTCGAATTGATTCTCTAAAGGTACCAGCAACCCTTCTTTACTTGATGCTATTCCTGTTCTAGTTGATGCCAATATGAATTTCTCTCTATGCACTCTTCCCACGGAGAAGGAAATTAGGCTTTATCGAAATTCTCTAATTCATGATTCTGCCATTCTCACTTTTGGAAGGGCGAGAGGGCTTGGAATGAATTCTTTGAGGGCCTATATTTATATTAGATGGAGGAAAAGCTCTACTTATACGGAGCGGGGGGGCTCCCTAACCAGCTTTATCAATAAAGACATTGCTTCTTCATGGATTGGTTCCTCAAGGTGACTTTCCGCGATAAGATCAATAATATAACTCCTGAACGAAAGCTGACTCCACTGGGGTGAGAACTCCCTTTTACCAGGCGGAAAGCATCCTCTCTTCTAGTTTAGCCCTGCTATCGAAAGCTAAAGCTTCTGTTACTGACTGTACGCCTACTTCTCTTCCTCGCTCTTCACGGTTGGAATGGAATAGGGCTCGAAAGGCTTTCTTCCATGGCCATAGCCTGCTTTATCCATAATGGCTTTTTGGGCTATAAAGCTGCTTTTCATCTCTCTTTCCCCTTCGGCTTACTGAAGAACTGGATAACAAAAATCCTTGCTCCGGTGGCTGGAAAGGCTACCTCTCTCCTTTTGCTTTTGCCATCTTCCCGTTCTTGTCTACGATAATGGAATTCATTCTTTCCCGGTAAAAAAAGGCATCAATTCATGCTACTGATACTGAGTCAGAGAAATAGCCCTCTTTCTTGATTTCACACATAGGACCCTCTTTCCCTTCTTTTCTAGTTGACCTCTAAAGAGATTCAAGCCAATCGATTCAATAGAAGGCATTAAGCAGACAGAGCGCGCGAAGAACTGCTGCGCCATAAAAGGTTATCTCAAGAAAAGGTTATCTCAAGTTTTCCTCAAAAAGACAGCTTTAGAGCACAAGTCAAGTTCATAATAGGCGAGCAATTACGAATATGGTTTAGCAGTTTACTAGGGTCTTCTTCTTCCCCAAGACCTGATGCCTTATCTGCTTATTGAGCTTAGAACTTCTTTCACACTATTTGCGTGAAGCATTTGTTTGCTTTCCCACAGCTATCTATGCTACCTTTAAAGGTATGGCTACTTTCCCGGTTCCTGCTGAATGAAACTCCTAAAGCCAACTCACCCAACTGACCTTCCCAGAAAAATGCATACTCTGTTGAATCTTCTGTTTGTGTTCTTGCGCCTGCTTGCCCTTTTCAAATCCTATAACCTTCTGACCCGTCCCTGGGGCCACTCTCTAGTGGATCATCTTCTTATCATAGCGAGTACTTTATCTAAGGAGACTAATGGCGATCAAATTTCCTTTCCTCCGCTAGCTGATAGAGCTCACCTCGCGTAAGGTGGGCGTCTTCGCCTTGATTCTCTAGTTTATTAGAACCAAATCTTGAGATGAGATTGGCATAGAAAATTGACTCAACTGGCTTAGGGCTAGTTATCCCCGCGAACGCTACCCCAGACGCTTATTGCACGTTTTTTTGCATTGAGTTGATTGAGTTCGGAAAGTCCTCCTCCGTGCTCTTGTTGCTGGTATTAGGGAGGCCCATCTTCTTACTTAACGAGTTTGTGTCGCATAATGTGCCCTTCTTCCTGTGCCAAAGGAGAAAGGCAGATTTTTTTTTCACAATGGAATCATGACAACGTCTAGTTCCGCTTCTTGCTCTTTTGCAAGAATGCCTTTAGTAGACAACCAACGATTTGAATTCAAAATCCCGGGGCAGCTATACCGATGTGTCAACGTCAACGGTACTTCTCTGATCTGATCGAGAATCATTCTCCAACCTGCTTTTAGTCAGGTTGAAAAACCTTTCCCAATCCTGTTCCCAGGGCAGCGCTCAGTAGCAACCTCTCTTTGCAACCGGGGTATTGCTTTCCTATGCACCCATTGATTTTGCTCGATGGGATATTAAGAATAAGCAGCAGCCTCAGATGAGGAGATGGCCAAAGAGAGAGACCCAACCTGGTGATGCCAATCCTTGATAACAAGAACACACGAGCACATGACTAAGAGGGAGAAGGGCCTTAAACAGAGAAAATAAAGTCGGTTTCGGATAGCTAGATTCCCCCCTCAATTGGATTCCTTTTTCTTCCCAGTTGGCCTGCATTGGCTAGGGATGGTACGTTATTTAAACAGTGACATTTCTCATGGATTTGAACACATAATCTTAGCAATCCTAGATCACACCTATATGAAGCCTTGCGGCATCTCTATAGACTCTTCCACTCATTCTACTGCCGAGCTCAAGGCTGAGGGAATTGGTCTCATAGACTGGTTCAAGAAAGTAATGTTTACCAATAAAAGACTTTCTTTTCACCCCGTTCAATCAGTTAATTAGTAAGTTCCGTCGCTCCTCTTCTTCGACCGCGAGTGAACCATAGCCCTTTCTTGGAACTTTAAACAACATCTTCTTTTTGTTTACAGAGCTTAGTCCTTAATCCTTTATTCTCTTCCGTGAAGAATCTGGGTAGAAACAGTTGTTCTTGAAGCGGGAAGTTAGAGGTAAGGGTGCAGGTAAGATAGTAGTGATCAGATGAACATCTCACTTTCGCTATCAGAGCTATGTGAGGGCAAATCAACTAAGGCTTTACTTTTCAGGAGTTACACATTTCATGTCATAGCCTGCTAGAGTGAGGAACAGCCGATCTCCCTATGAGTATAGTATAGTATAACATTAAGTGTTTGATTGGGTCACATCTTGTCAGAATATGAACTGTGAAGGACATGAAGTAGTGACGCAACTTCTGAGTAACAAAGACTAATGTGAGGCAGTGCCCTTCCTGAGTACCTTGTCCCCCGACCTGTGATCACTCGGCTCAAGTAGTATACTGGGCATTCCTTGCGAAAGAAAATATAGATAGATGAAGGGGTCGTACGATCGATTGCTTTTTCACTGGCATAACTAGTAACTTTACTCTTTCTAAACCCGGCAAAGGCCGGAGCTGCTACAATAGCTGAAGCGGGAGCTGGAGGAAATAAGACTGATAGATGGACGTGAGAAAGCTCTTTTATCATTTTGGTCTGGCGGGAGGAGAATAAGAGTCTCATCTTTCAGCTGGAGTTAAGGCTCTCCTGTAAGAACTCTTAAAGGAATTGGTAGACAAAGCATAATCTTCTTACAAGCTAAGCGCAAGATTCTCAGTTTCAGTTCAATTCCCAGGTAAGCAAGTAAGGCAGCCGGAAAGCGAGTTTTCTGTTACTAAGACAGCATCAAAGAACCGTCAGTCGTTCATTGGATAGGAATGGAAAGTACAGCAGTCGCTACTAGAATCTCAAACAAGAACCGAGATGAACTCGATGGCAGAACCCTCCAGTCTAGGCAGATTTCTTCCCTTTTCTAACTGTTCCCCTATTGATTCTCGATACCCGCTCCTTTATCAGCCTTTCTCCGTTCCTCCTTCTCTGCTTAGCTCTGAGCCCGTATTCCCTTCTTCTGTTGCCGAATCAGCTCTCTCAGACAAAGAAGATTTTGCTCTTGGAAGAGATGCTACAAGGAGATCACCCCCTGGAAGATGATGAATTTCGACCATCAATAGATGCTTTGAAGTATGCTCACGGACCACCCCTTTCACCTAAACCAGAGATATCAGAGTACCAGGTTGCCTATGTTTCCTGACACTGGCTTTCAGAAAAAGGCAGGAAGGGTAGTAGGATATTCAAAAACTATAGTCAACTCCAGATTGAAACCATCTTTTCTCAGAGAAGTGAGCTCTTTCTGCTGTCTTCACCCGGTTCTTTGGGAAAGTGGTGAACTGTTGCTAGGGGATCCCACTCCTGGCACTCGGAACTGACTCTTCTTCAAGAACGAACGGGGAATTCTCCCTAAGAGTCTGAGTTCTATTATCAGGGTCTTACTACATCTTGACTCCTGCTTTCCGGAACAATCACAGCCCGCCAGTGTACCCGTCTATCCCATCCCTTCTTTGGTTCTGTCTTTGACCGCGTATCAAGGAGTTTGGGCCCTATTAGATTAGATAAGGGTAAACAAACCTAGGGAACTAGAAAAAAAGGGTTGGGGCTAACTCTCCAGGGCTTATTAGGCGGGCGCAGAAAGAGGTCTTTTGCTATCAGAATTTCATGTCCCTACTTCATGCCTCGAAACCTTTCCATATTTGAAACTCCTGGTGAAAGACCATCATCAAGGGGAGCCTGAGAAGGTGAAACCGGCTGATGGAAGGCAATGAAATAGGTGCTGAAAGCAGACAATCTGAAGGAGGAGTACCAATGGATAGAGCAATTCCAGTTCCACTATCGGATTCTGGGCATGAAGCCGGGCTGACGGCAAGAAAATCGCACGTAGAAGGGAGGGACAAACTAGACAGCAAAACTATTCCTAGCCGCCATTGCTTTAGAAATTGCTTGATTTCAGGGAACATCTACTGGATCATTTTCTATAGTGAAAGCCTTTTGTTGAATGAAGGCAGCCATCACTGGAGAATGACTCCTAGCCTGATTCTAAGAAGGCGCATGCCATCAAACGAAAGGATGGCTCAAGCTCAAAATGAGGGAGTCTCTGTTTCCAATAGCAAGAATCAGTCCAAGCAGGGGTACACGTTAGCCATTTCAACTAAGGAAGTTTCCAACGAAATGAGATCTTCCATCTTGGGTAGGCTTGAAAGATGAGGCTATGAATGTTCCGTATCTCCCCTTTCTATTATAGCTATTGCAGGCAAGAGTTGCATGTGGTCGGTCGTCAGATGCCACCGGTTCATCATTCAGACAGATGCGCGATATGTGAGATAGAGTGCCCACCTTTGTACAATCAATTTTTGCTTGCCTCTCACCAAAGTTCGTACTAAACTAAATGGGCAAAGCTCCGGCTAGGGAAAGAAAGCAGGATGAACAGGCTTGAGTGTCGATAGGTGACTTTAAGGTAGGCGCCTATCTCTTATTATGTTATGTTACGATGGCTTCGGATGAGAGAGGGTGGTCGTAGATCATAGTTCTGTAGCGAAGCTAGGCTGTTGAGTTTGAGCTATGAGTTCTGACCTGAGCTAGTCTTTCAGATTAGGCAGGGAACATGAGGCACAGTTCCTCACTACCGAAATTCCCTTACAGTTCTAGAAGGTAAGAGAAGCTAGGGCTTTTGAGTTCCAGTAATCAAGCCAAACTGGAGTTCTGGAGAGAGGCAGTGAACGGAGTTGGCGGTTCGAGTTCTTGGCAGGACGGATGGGACCCAGAGTTAACAAGTAGCTTGGCTCAACCTTCGCTTTCCTTTGACAAGGCAGCTAAGGCTCCAGCTTCGCTTTCTACTTCGCTGCCTTTCTCTAACGAGACAAGTAAAGTACCTTAATTCACTTACAGCAAGATAAGGTATTTCAAGCGGGTGAAAGTATAGAGCTACTAACCAGAGTCAGAAAAGTTGGTTGGCATTCAAGCAAGAGAGAAAGAAGTCCCGATCAGGCTACAAGTGGGACTAGAAGCGAGGGCCGCTATTCCGGTCAGCTTGTTAGAAAGGCACCCTAAAGTACCTCTCGCTTTCTAACAGTAAACTAAACTGCCTTCCGGTCGCCTTCTCTCCAGAACAAAACTTTAGCTAACTCTTCAAAAAAAGTATCAAAATGCAGTTATATAAGCTATCACTTTTTCAATTCAAGATCAGCTCATCGAAGGGAAAAGTGAGAGTATCAAAATGCTGTTATATAAGCTATCACTTTTGCAATTCATGATCAGCTCATCGAAGGGAAAAGTGAGAGTATCAAATGCAGTTATCTGATGCGGTTTAAAAGTACATAAGGAACAGTGCCGGAAAGATCAAATCTGCTACTTCAGGTAAAAAGGGGCTACTAAGAGTAAAGATAATAAAGAGAAAAGAAGGGGTTTTACGTCAACAGTTCTTCCTCGTACCGACAAAGAGTGTGTTTCCGAGTTCATCCTTTAGCATATTGGTGTATAGATCCGGACAAGGAGCCTGTCTTACTAATGGCTTGATAGTGAAAGTAGTAAAGGAGGTAAGAGGCCTAGAAAGGTTCTCGCTTAATGCTCTCAAGAGGTTTTCCACTTCTCACTCAGAACATAAGTTCTCGGGTTCAACCCACGAGTTGGCAACAGTCGAAGGATATAGTGAAGTGAACTAGCCAAGGGTCAAAGTACCACTAAAATCGACCAAGAGGGTGTGAAGCAAAGTAGTATTGACTCTGATGCGGCAAGAAGGCTTGCTTGCTCTTTGACATCGTTAGTGAAGAAGTACCCAGCATCCAATCCCTCCCCTGAAAGCGTAAGGCTAGTGGAGAAGCAAATAACATATATATAAAGGCATCGAATGCTGCTA
>JARVZY010006336.1:0-5000 GCA_030686995.1 Artemisia argyi
AAATTTCCCCTCCTCTTTTGTTTGTCCACCACTTTTTATAGTATATGTAATTATTAATTATTGTAATAGAATTTATAATTTATAATATAATAATTAAAATACAATACGCAATAACTCCAAAAAACGTTCTGATACATCTGTAAAAAACAGAAACTAACACTAGGAATGTTTGACGAACAGTATAAAGAATCATTATTATTTCGACACAAGAAAAGGATTTTTCACACCCCTTTTCTTGTGTCGAAGACTAGGAAGACGAATAAACCCTCCCAGAAATATTTGCTCCCTTCATTTATATTTATCCGTTCTATTTCCCTTTTACTTTTGGATAGGATCTAGCCAAAGTGAAATGTATTAGAATGAAATGCATTTTTTACATTTCAATCTGACAATAGCAACATAGCCCCAATTTTGAAAAAAAAAAGAAGGGGTCAAGTCAAATAGTCTTTCTATATACTATGTCTAGGAATGTCGTACAAGGAATTCCCGGCATCTCATAGAAAAAGAGTCTAAAAGAACAAAATTCTTTTTCTAATTTCTTTTTTTATCATAGATAATTGCTAATGCTTTTTACAAACTTGATGTCGATAAATACGCCAGTCTAGAAATTCATTTCGGACAATTGAACCTTCTCGAACTGTTTCTTTTTAAGAACCAAAAAGATTTGTGCAAAATCACAGATGCGAAGAAGAACAAAAGACCTTGTACACGTAATGGATCTTGAAGTACTATTTCTGCATCTCCCTGACCAAATCCGCCCACATTAGGATTACTTGTCAACGGTTGATCCAATTTGATAGATTCACCTTCTGAAACAAGAAGTTCTGGCCCCGGAGGGATAATATCAACCACTTGACGTCCATCGGATGCATCCGCTATGGTTATTTCGTATCCCCCCTTTTCTTTTCGTAGGATTTTGCTTACTATACCTGATGCTGTAGCATTATAAACTGTATTGTTACTCTTGCTCCCATCAGGATAAATTTGGCCCCTTCCTCTGTTTCCGCCTACGTATATAGGATATTTTAAGAAGTGAATGTCTTTCTTAGTAGCGGGGTCGGGGGAAAGAATAGGAAAGGTGATTTCACTATATTTCTGACCAGGAACAGGGCCTATGACAAGAATATTTTTTTGGTTGGGGCGATAACTCTGAAAAGACAGATTGCCCATCTTTTCTTTTATCTCGGGGGAAATACGATCGGGAGGGGCTAATTCAAAACCCTCTGGTAAAATAAGAACAGCCCCTACATTCAAACCCCCCTTTTTACCATTAGCAAGAACTTGTTTCAGTTGCATATCATAGGGAATTCGAACAACTGCTTCAAATACAGTATCGGGAAGTACCGCTTGCGGAACCTCAATATCCACTGGTTTATTAGCTAAATGGCAATTGGCGCATACAATACGTCCAGTGGCTTCTCGTGGATTTTCATAACCCTGCTGTGCAAAAATGGGATATGCATTTGAAATGGATGTACGAGTTATGATATATATCATGAGCGATATGGAAATAGATCGAGTAATCTGTTCCTTTATCCAAGAAAAAGTATTTCTAGTTTGCATGGTCCAACCATTGATCCCGAAAATTTCTACAATAAATTGGGGTAGGTCACTAATGGAGTTTCCTATCCACGATTCTGTTATTTACTGGAATAATAATAATTTGACTGGATTAATATATAGGAATATAGGATGAATCTCCGGGATGGGTAGAAATATAAAGTTTTTTTCAATGCTTTGCTTATGTACAACTGCAAAGTAATAAGAAACATTATAATTAGATTAGGTAGATAATTTTTCAGTCATTCATTGAATGATAAATCACTACAAGTGACGGAGATACGCGATTTAAATAACGGAAAATCCAATATTTTAAAATTGTATCTAGAATGACTGGAAAAGTGGAAACAAGGCCAGATATAATTTGATCATTATGAACAAATCCAAAATCCTTGTAGACAAAGCCAATCAGCAGTTCCCAACCACGGGGCGAATGAAATCCGATACATAAATCAGTTAATAAAAGAAGAGAAAAAGCTTTTATTGTGTCACTTAAGTTATATAGGAATTCCTGAGCCCAAGAGTTAAGAATAACAAGTTCTTTATTACCCAAAATAGAATAACCACTTAGAATAATGAAACAGATTATATTTGTCGAGAAGTGCAAAATCGTATGAATACGACCCTCATTGTGTATCTTGATTAATTGGATTGTTTCTTTGTGAATTCCTATACGAAGGTTTTGTAGATGTGTCTCCGAGTATTCCTTGATCATTTCCTCTAAGAGGAGGAGTTCCTTTAATTCTTTGAATTTTTCTAGAATACTATTTTCTTCAATATCATTCAAAAAAGTTTCGGATTGCCTAGTATTCCACCAATTTGTAATCCATGATTCCAGACTTTTTTGAAATGAGAGCGAAATCCACCAAGGCAAAAATACTATAGATGCAAGATAGAAAAGAGGAGTTAATGCTTTCTTTTTTGCCATTTTTTCATCTGTGAATTGTTAATGAATCTTATTCGTCGACTTTATGTAATCTAAGATTTCTCTCACGCATCAGTTCTATTACAAGTATCGAATCTATGAATCTATTCACTCTTTTTTATTATTATTTTTTTTTATTTTTTTATTGTTCCATATATGTCTGCTTTGACTCGAATGGATGTTCTGAAGAAATTTCAATTAAGTTATGTTATAGAAAAAGAGGATTCTTGCGTTTTTGCCCTCCTGCTGAGAAAGCATGCATTTGTCGGCTCATTTCTTAAAACACTTCAATTGGTACACGCAAGAAATAGGCCAATTCAGCAGCTTTTTGTTCCATTTCCCGTGGAGTAAAATTCTCATCAGTACGAGTCAATGGAATGGCTCCCTGGCCTTTGATATCCATATAAAGGACACGACGAGCATAAATACCCTCTTTAACTTCTACTCTGACGGACTGAATATCTTTTATAAGAAATCGGAGGAAGACCCGACGATTTTTTCCAGGAAATCCCCAACGAAAAATACACACTATTCCGTCTTTTCTATCAAATCGATCATAACCACTACCTACATTCCACGAAATTGTGCACCACAAATAAGAGCTAATAAAAAGACCCGCGATCCCATAGAAAGACATCACAATTCCTTGTGGAAAAAAAAACGATTTCCTGAGACGGAAATAAAGATATCAAATTTCTACCAAGATAACTCGAGGTTCCAACCAACAAGAATCCTAATGAACCTAAAAAAAAGGATAACAGCCCAGCAGAAATTACTTGTTTTTCGAGCCCCTGTTATAGGTTCTATCCATATATGTTCTGATCGACAACTCATAGTTGATCCAGTTGCTTTTTTTTGGAATTGAGAGAATACCCCAAATGAATTTTACTTTAGTCCTTTTGTTTCCGAAGTAACTCGCATCAACTAGCACTAGTTTGATGTGAACCTTTAGGAGTAATTCATTAAATTGGTTAGATCTAAACTAATAACATACCCTTCGTATGATCTCACTAAAGATAGCCACATGCATATAGATGGACCAACTTTACAATTAAGCCGTCCGCCAATTCGGGTCTATTTGAAAATAGCTAGAATATAGCATTTTGGGAGATTTTCGTCGGAAGACGCTTATACCATATTTTGCTAAAAGGATATCTGTGTTATGATACAAGCGTCAGTTTAAAAATGAGATTTTGTGCCCTCGGCTCTAAACAATCTTGTTTTTTTGAACATGAAGAAATAAAGAAGCCATTGCGATTGCCGGAAATACTAGGCCTACTAAAGGGACCAAAACAGAGGGAAAGTTAAGAGTTGTCATAGAATGGGTACCTCGCTTTACTATTTGTACCTGTTATTATTATTTAGATTTTATATTTATAGAATATAAAGATATTATATATAAAGATATCTTATATCTTATTATAAGTATAATTTGATAATTCTAAATTGGAATTATTATTAATTAATATCTCTCTAATCTATTCTAATTCTAAATTCTAAATGAGTATATAATGTAGTTTTTCATCCCTCTACATGAAAGATTTGAAAGGATATGGATGAGATATTATTTGATTCATTTTTTTCTCTTGTCTTCAAATTTAATTTACTAAGCAAAAAGTTTCTTAAAAATGAATTAGATTCTATTTATTTAGTTTTATATATTAAAGGGTTTGTTAGAATCCCATCCAGCAGGGATTCTTAGTCAAAATAGGATTATCGTAAGGTATAGAAAGATAAAATTCTATTATTCCGATAAACTAATTACTTGTTTGCTCAAAATAATTCAACTTCATGTTCTAATTTTGATTCAAAGGAAAGAAAGTGTGGAGTTGAAATAACTCACTCAGAACGCTTTTTAAAGGATTACGTGGTACGATTAGATCGAATAAGCCCTTCTGGAATAAATACTCAGCCGCTTGTGAACCTTCGGGTACTGTTTTATTTAATGTTTGTTCAATTACTCTTTTACCCGCAAAGGCAATGTAGGCATCGGGTTCGGCAATAATGATATCCCCCAACATACCAAAACTAGCTGTCACCCCCGCCGGTAGTAGGAGATGTAAGGATTGGTACATAGAATAACTTTTTATTTGATTGATAATCATATAAAGCAGCAGATATTTTAGCCATTTGCATCAAGCTCAAACTTCCTTCTTGCATGCGTGCCCCTCCGGAAGCACACACTATAATAAGAGGTAGAAATTCTTTAGTGGCGTATTCAATCAAACGGGTAATTTTCTCCCCAACTACGGATCCCATACTACCCCCCATAAACTGAAAATCCATAACCCCAATTGCTACGTTAATACCGTTTAATTGCCCTATACCTGTTTGAATAGCCTCGGTTAATCCTGTCTTTCTTTGATAAGAATCGATACGATTTTTATAAGGCTCCTCCTCCGAATGAAATTCAATGGGATCCAGAGAGACCATGTCTTCATCCATAGGCTCCCAAGTACCCGAATCAATCAAAAGTTCGATTCTATCAGAACTACTCATTTTCAAATGATATCCA
>JARVZY010006336.1:12500-15000 GCA_030686995.1 Artemisia argyi
AATCGATGAATCTTGAAAGGAAACTAGACGGTTCGACCAAAAGCAATTCTTACTTTAACTAAACAGTTATGAACGACTTAACAATTGCAAGTCGAATTGACTAATCCGGTATATTTTCCATGTTCATAGGAGTGCATCTATGTTTCTGCTTTACGAATATGATATTTTTTGGGCATTTCTGATAATATCAAGTCTGATTCCTATTTTGGTATTTTTCATTTCGGGATTTTTAGCTCCGAGTAGCAAAGGACCGGAGAAACTTTCTAGTTATGAATCGGGTATAGAACCAATAGGCGACGCTTGGTTACAATTTAGAATCCGCTATTATATGTTTGCTCTAGTTTTTGTTGTTTTTGATGTTGAAACAGTTTTTCTTTATCCATGGGCAATGAGTTTCGATGTATTAGGTGTATCTGTATTTGTAGAAGCTTTAATTTTCGTGCTTATTTTAATTATTGGTTTAGTTTATGCATGGCGAAAGGGGGCATTAGAATGGTCTTAGCTCCTGAATATTCAGACAATAAAAAGAAAAAAGGAAAAAAATTGAGATAGTTATGAATTCCATTGAGTTTCCCTTATTTCATCGAACAACCCAAAATTCAGTTATTTCAACTACATTAAATGATCTTTCAAATTGGTCAAGACTCTCTAGTTTATGGCCACTTCTCTATGGTACCAGTTGTTGCTTCATTGAATTTGCTTCACTAATAGGCTCACGATTCGACTTTGATCGTTATGGACTAGTACCAAGATCGAGTCCTAGACAAGCGGACCTTATTTTAACAGCCGGAACAGTAACAATGAAAATGGCCCCCTCCTTAGTGAGATTATACGAGCAAATGCCTGAACCAAAATATGTTATTGCTATGGGAGCATGTACAATTACAGGGGGGATGTTCAGATACCGATTCTTATAGTACTGTTCGTGGAGTCGATAAGCTAATTCCTGTGGATGTCTATTTGCCGGGCTGTCCACCCAAACCAGAAGCAATTATAGATGCTATAACAAAACTTCGTAAGAAAATATCTCGAGAAATCTATCCAGATAGAATTCTGTCTCAGCGAGAGAATCGGTGTTTTACTACCAATCACAAGTTTAAGGTTGGGCATAGTATTCATACTGGAAATTATGATCAAGGATTCCTTTATCAACCGCCATCTACCTCAGAAATTCCTCCTGAAACATTTTTCAAATACAAAAGTTCAGTATCTTCCCACGAATTAGTAAATTAAACAGGATCCTTTGCACAGAATAAAAAGTCGCGGCTCAATCTTCAGAAATTTCATCGTAAATCTGAAATACTTATACAAAAAAATGCGGGAGAGAGAAAAAAGATGCAGGGTAATTTGTCTGCTTGGCTAGTTAAGCATGGGCTAATTCATAGATCTTTGGGCTTTGATTACCAAGGAATAGAGACTTTACAAATAAAACCCGGGGATTGGCATTCCATTGCTGTCATTTTATATGTATATGGTTACAATTATCTCCGCTCCCAATGTGCCTATGATGTAGCACCCGGCGGACTATTAGCTAGTGTGTATCATCTTACTAGAATAGAGTATGGTGTGGATCAACCAGAAGAGGTCTGCATAAAAGTATTTGCCCCGAGGAGGGATCCTAGAATTCCGTCTGTTTTCTGGGTTTGGAAAAGCGTGGATTTTCAAGAACGGGAATCTTATGATATGTTGGGAATCTACTATGATAATCATCCACGTTTGAAACGTATCTTAATGCCTGAAAGTTGGATAGGATGGCCTTTACGTAAGGATTATATTGCTCCCAATTTTTATGAAATACAAGATGCTCATTGAATGATAAAAAACCAATCTTCACTTCTACAATTCTATAGATTCAAGGTTCTATTCTAGATTATAGATATAGATTAAACAGAGTAATTGAAGTCTCGTTTGTATTATGGTTTGTATTTTTATTATGTATAGACTAAAAAAAATACAATAAAATTAGTGATTCATTGGGATTCTAAAATTTGGAAAATACTTCTTTTGGATGAGCCAAGTCGATAGGAGGAACCAAATGAATTCTGCAGCATCAACTTTGGACTGCACACATCACTTAGGGGGAATCTAGAAAGTTATGTAATGTAGGAGGAAATGAAAAATGGAATATAAAGGAAAATACAAATAACTGAAAAGAAATCGGATTTTTTTATTTTACAGTATCTGAACTGAATCTTGTTTATTGGCATCCTTCACCTACTCTATTGAATGTTTCAACCTTAACCTTCGAATATGTATATGTGTATGAAGTATTAACATTCTTTTTCAACCAGAGGAGAAATCAAAAAGAAGCGAAAATATAACTCATTTTTTTTACATACTTTGTATTTGTATTGTATGTATTTGTATGTATTGTATAATAAACTCTTTACGCCTCTATAAAAAGGTATATCTCTAAAGACCGAGATGGATAATATGTATTATTATCTATAGTCTTAATGAATATGTATTCATATCAATTAGTAGAATAGAGACTCATACA
>JARVZY010006338.1:0-12500 GCA_030686995.1 Artemisia argyi
TGCCAGTTTTCTTAAGCCTAACATCGAATTCATTCATCCACAACAATTATAAACAAACAATCAACCCATAATCAATATCTAAGTTTCATTACATCTAAGCAAACACGAAGAAAACCTAACCTAGCATGTTAAAGAGAAGACAAGCGTAAGATATAATCAAACAACACATAGACATATTGAATGATTTGGTAAAGTACTTATCTTCAATTAAGCATGGAAGAAACAAGGGTTGAAACCCTTGAAAAAGCTATAAAATTCGTCTAGGGTTTTATTCCCTCAAAGTTGCACACAATTAATCAAAACTAGAAAACTATATATAGATTTTGTCTTCTGACGGCGTCAAGAGCAATATCTGACGCCGTCAACTCGCCGCCAAACAAACTCGTATTGCCTAGATCCACTTCTGAAGCCGTCACTCTTTATGGGTTCTGGGCCGTCAAAATTTGCAGTTACTCTTGATGGCCTTGACAAATTTGTACGTGACACCGTCACGAGCCCTTCACAAAACATTCTGGCGCGTCACGTGTAATTGATTTATCCACCCTTTTGTCAACTCATGACGCCGTCACTAGTACCTTGTGACGCCGTCAAGTGCAATTTCCAGCATGCTTTCGAGACTTTATCGTTTTCTTCACTTTTTGGCTCCAAAAACGTCCAAAATGCTTCCTTTTATAAAATTCCTCTCAAAAGTACCTAAAATGACAAAATGAACGATTTAGGGCAATATTTGATCAAATAATCTCGACTTTGGCCTTAAATGACCCCCCAAAAGCGGTACACTTTTCGCTTTATCACGTTACATAACCCGAAAGGCATCCTCTCATAAGCGAATGTCCCATAAGGGCATGTAAACGTGGTCTTTTCCTGGTCCTCGGGGGCGATGGGGATTTGGAAATACCCTGACAACCCATCTAAGAAACAGTAGTACTCATGCCCTGCTAATCTTTCCAACATTTGATCTATAAATGGGAGAGGAAAGTGATCCTTTCGGGTTGCATCATTTAACTTCCTATAATCGATGCACACACGCCAACTAGTGATTGTCCTTTGGGGTATTAACTTATCGTTGTCATTTTTTACCACTATTATCCCTCCCTTCTTTGGTACAACCTGTACAGGGCTAACCCACGGACTATCTGAAATTGGGTAGATTAGCCCTGCATCCAAGAGTTTGATGACTTTTTTTTTCACAACTTCCTTGATATTGGGATTTACTCGCCTCTGGGGTTGCACGGTTGGCTTATAATTCTCTTCCATGAGGATTTTATGCGTGCAAAAGGTCGAGTCGATTCCCTTAATGTCGGCTACACTCCATGCAATGACCCCTTTATGTTTTTTTAAGACCCCTAGGAGTTTATCTTTTTGTCCACCTTCAAGGGAAGAGTTTATGTTGATATAAATAATGTTTAAAAATGTTATTAATATCTCTCAATAAACATATGTTTTGATAATCACAAAACTCAAATCAAATTAAGTCAAGATTAAGACGTAAACAAGTATTTGGTAACAAATATTTACCTCTACATCTAATATCACTTAAGGTATGCATAAACTAAGCATCTTATGCATTACATGATCAAAGGAAATTTTGTCTTAAGACATAACATCTTATAAAATGATATAAACATTTTATATATATTTGTAAATCATTTTTGGTAATGCTATATTAAACTACAAAGATATGATTTCAAATTTCCAACCAAAAAGGGCAAATTTTATCCAGAAAAACTTTTCCAACGTTCAGGAGGGCGGCCCTCTTAATTTTACTAGGCGGCCCCTTAATCATTCAGGGGACCACCCCCTAATTAAGGGGACCGGCACGCTCCAGAACAGTATTTTCTGGCCCTATAAATATTGGATCATTTCACATATTTTTCTCACCTTTTTGCACTATAAACTTTCTGATTCAACCTCCATTTCTAGATCTAAAATCCTTTGATCATATAATTCATAAGTCTTTGTTTCTAAGTGATCCAAAGCTTCATCCACTCAAGTGCAAGAAGAAGAACACTCCTCTACATCCATCTAATTGTAGTAGTGTTGTGAATAGCTAGTTTCATATTGTAGTAGTGTTAGATATTTGTAAAAGTGTTGTGTGAATTTGTTGATTTTAGAAACTAGGTGTGTTGTAAAGTAGTTTAGAAGTTGTGACTTAGTTGTGCATAGAAGAAGGTGTGAAGTTGACAAGGTGTGAAGAAGGTGTGAAGTCTTGAAGAAGTTGTGAAGGTGTGAAGAAGGTGTGAAGCCTTTGAAGAAGTTGTGAGATTGGTTCTAGCTACGATTAGAACACGACATTTAGTTTAGTGTCGTTAACTCGTGTAAGCCAAGGTGTGTAAGGTTTCTCCACCATAAGGAGTTTGTTGACATAGTGAAGAAAACTCTCGAGTGTGGTACTCGGGGAGTGGAGTAGGGCAAGGAAGGTGTCCTTGTAGCCGAACCACTATAAATTCGCATGTTGTGGTTTGATCTTTCTAACTCTATCTTTTCTTCGTTACATTTCAATACTTTCATTATTAGATTAGAATTGCTTATATTGGTTGTCACTTGAGATCGAATCGAACGTTTTTAATAAGCTACAAAATATTTTGGTAATAAATTTAAAATGACATAAAACTATTCAACCCCCTTCTAGTTTTCCACAATTGGTATCAGGAGCCACGTCTAGCAAGATCTTTAAAATATATTGTATTTTAAAACTTGAAACGATCTATGGAATCTGAAAAATATTTAGAAGGGCAATCTATGCAAAGACCACCACTATTTGAAAGTGATGGATTTTTATATTGGAAAAATCGATTCGAAACTTATGTGAAGTCAAAAGATCTAGATCTTTGGCATGTTATTACTAATGGTGATTTTTTACCTATTCAAAATAACCCCGAAACAAAGAAAGATGAAATCGTACCTTTTGAAAAACAAAATGATGATTTAAAAAGAAAATTTGCTAAAAATAATGAAGCAAAAATGGTTATTTATAATGCGCTACCACGTAAAGAGTACGAAAGGATCTTTATGTGTGAAACCGCAAAAGAAATTTGGAACTCTTTACTAATAACTCACCAAGGTAATAGTCAAGTCAAAGATAATAAGATAGATCTACTTGTTCAACAATATGAGCAATTCACGATTCCGGAAGAGGAATCAATTGATAATGCTTTTGCTAGATTTAACACTATCATCACAAGTTTAAAAGCACTTGATGAGAATTTTTCTAGTAAGAATTTTGTTAGGAAGTTTCTTAGGGCTCTTCATCCAAAATGGCGAGCTAAAGTGACGGCGATTGAAGAATCAAAGAATTTGTCAACATTGCAACTTGATGAATTAATTGGAAATCTAAAAGTTTACGAAGTTATTATTAAGAAGGATTCCGAAATGGTCAAAGAAAAACGAGAGCAAAGCAAGTCAATCGCCTTGAAAGCTAGAAAGGAATCTAGTATCGAAGATAGCTCATCTTCCGAAAGTGATGACGAAGAATACGCCATGGCCGTAAGAGATTTCAAGAAATTCTTCAAAAGGCGAGGAAGATTCGTAAGACAACCGCATGATGAAAAGAAAACATTTCAAAAGAGTAAGGATGACAAGAATAACAAGATTGAAAGGAAATATTTCAAATGTGGTGATCCAAATCACCTCATTGGAAAATGTCTAATGATGACAAGAGATCAAAATCAAAGAGCTTTTGTTGGAGGCGCTTGGAGTGATAGTGATGAAGATGAGAAAGAAACGACAAAAGAAGAGAAGTGCCTTATGGCGAATACATCAAATGAGGTACGTTCCGAAACCGAATATTTTAGTGATGAAAGCTTATGATTAGATGAAAAAGATCTACATAATGAATATAATAGGCTATGTAAATTAGGACAACTAGTAATGGCCAAAAACAAATCACTAAAATACATAAACAATCAATTGGAAAATGAAGTACTAGAACTAAAAATTAAAATACATCAACTTGAAAAAGGTAAAGAAATTTTTGAAGAATGTAAATCACGTCAAGAGCTTAAAGGTGAAAACGAAATACTTAGGGAAGAAATTCACAAACTTGATAAATTCGAAAATAGTAGTCACTCGCTTAGTAAAATAATAAGTATTCAAAGAACATCCGGAGATAAAACCGGTTTATGATATAATTCAAATGAAGCTTCAACAAGTGATATTAAAAATGTCAAATTCGAAAATGAACCTAATGAACAAAAATCTCTAAAATCTAATCCTAAGTATATACTTATTAATGATAGAAAAATACCTCTTGCCAACAATGAAGAAGTAAAAGTTTTCTATAAACCGTCTTTAAAAAATGAGGCAGGATCTTCTAAACCTAAGACAAGATCTAAAACACCACCACCTAGAAAACCAAATAATTCTAATCCTAGGTCTAAAACACCTCAACCAAGAAGAAACCAAAATAGGCAAAACTATAATAACAATAGTAATCAAATGTGGAACTACCAACAAAGCTACAATCCTTGGGGTATACTACCACCTTTCATGCATCCTAGTCAAATGTTAAACATGTTTGGACCAAACAACTTTGGGCCAAAGAAACAATGGGGATCAAATGGCTAGATGAACATTCCTTGAGGCAATCTTGAAGTTTCTTTCAACATAGACTTTTTCAAAGTCTATATGTCATCTTGATGATTTTGAAGATTTTTTTTGAAGACCACCGGGTACGCCATTCTTTCATAACTCATTGCCATGCTTAGATAAATATGCGTTATTTGATTACATTGTTTGCATTGATATAGCTTGTTATTTCTCTCTATTTGTTCGATCATATATATATACTTATATATATATACTCTTATACTTAGTATATTATATATATATATATATATATATATATATATATATATATATATATATATATATATATATATATATATATATATATATATATATATATATATATATATATATATATATATATATATCTCCCTATATATAATAGCAATACCTGCCAAGTCACTATGTCCACATGGCCAAAAAGAAATCAAACCCATTGCCACGTTTAATCCAACTCAGCAAATACACACTCCTGGCACACGCCTGACACACTTATCTTCACCCCCAATTCAAAACACACACACAGTATCAATTCACGCCTATAATCACGCCTCTGATCATTCAATGCTACATCAAATCAAAAAACAGAAACGTTGATCAATCAATTCCATCTTTAGTACACAATTTTTACCATTCACACCACATAATCATAGCCTCATTATATTCGTTCCATCAATAACCTCAAAAACATACGATTCATTAAAAATTAAAAGAAATCCCTAATTCAAAGCGACATGATATACACCCTAATTCAAACGATACATTCCCAGGCGCTACATGCCCAGGCGTCGATACTAAGAATTTGAAAGAAGGCATTTCGAATTAGGAAGATCATCAACTTGATTATATATAAGAAGTTGTGATTTGTTCAAGGTAAACACTTAATTTTTTATGACCGTTTAATTGATTTTTGTAACTCTTATTTGTGTTTAAATTGGAGACAATACCAAACAAGATCATATTGATAACTTATTTTAGAGATATGAAAGATATTTTGGTTGAAAGTAAATGTAGTTATTTGATGATTCCATTAGCAGTTTAGGCTAAACTCATATGGAAAAAGCAAATGATAAAATTGTAAGATGATTGTAATCAATAATGATATATGTGAAGGTTACTAAATCATGACCACCAACTGTTTTTGCAAAAATATATGTTAATTTGTTGAAAAGAATTAGGTGGCTAATGAGGTTCTGCTTGATTTTTACTATTCTTCAAAGCTGGGTTTTTTACTAGAACTATAAGATGAAAGTGATTACAATCATCTTACAAAACTGGTAATTTCAATATCTTCATCCTATATTGGTTAAAGAAAGAAAATAATGATAATTGCGGATGAACAACCTGCGAGTTTCATTTTTATGGAGATACGTTGGCATAGCCAATGGCCTGAAAAGGCTAAAAATGCAATCTTAACTTCATCAAATCCACTATGGTAACTTTGTTGGCTCTCTTTAAAAACTTACTTTTTTATTTGTTATATTATGTGTTTTTTTATACATAAAAGTTTTCAGTAGTACAATTGTCATATAAGTTCGAATTAAGTTAATAAGCAAATCGAAACATTATCTTTGGCATAGTGTAATCATAGAATATAAGCTGATAAACTATTCTAAATAAGTTTTCTTAAACAACCCCTAAGAGCTTGATAGTTTGAGATGATGGAAATCAATGAATTACATGGAATGTCTCATTATAATGTTAGCAAAAAATGTATATTGCCTATATGCATTTACATGCTTAAGTTTGCCAAAACTTACGAAATTATATCAGCTACTCTTGAGCCCACTTATAAATCATTTGATTTTTTTTAATTGCAAGGATAGATCAAGTTTCCAAAGATAGATTTGATGAAATGGAAGAGGCTTATACTGTTGAAACTAAGCACCGCCCAAATGATGAATTTGAGAGAAGCATTGTTGGCAATTTCGACCTGTTTAGAAGCATTGTTAATTTTTTTTTATAAAGGTCGGTATAATGCATTAATAAGTAGTTTCTCAAGGCTACGATTTAATCGAATATATATGGAGATGGTTTTGAGCAACTCACCATGGTGGACCCAGTCACCCAGATTTGACCGGTGGCCTGAAATTCTAACATCTGTCACTCGCATATAGTAAGGTACACGTCTTGACATAACCTGGATGAAAAATAACTAATCTCTTCTAAGTTTTAACCTCCGTAGTAATATATTCGAGGAAATATGATTTGTGGTTTTGAAGTAATTAAGACTTGTATCCACATCGGTAATAGATTACTTAGGTTATCTTATTTACCCTATAGAACAACCTTAAATATAAACTTGCCCAGGTTCGTAAATGAATTAATAAGCCAATGGCATATCAGTTTTTGTTGTATATGGTGCACTTATCTCACAAACGATAGTGCTATTTTTTCAAGTGTTGTCATACAAATATATAAAATGTTGGCATATTAGAACTTAACACAAGCTAATGCATATCAATTAATGTGTTTAATTCTTTCTTTGTTGTTTGGCATGGACTTTGATAGGCATTAAACATAGAAAACGGATTGAAGGACCTGATAAAGTGATAATATCCAGATAAATAAGATATTTGTCTAAGAATTGATGAGAGATCTTGGCTTCCATGTAGTTGTGGTTTGTTATCAGTTGGATTGTGTGTTTGCTTCATCTAATAAAACTATATTTGGTTAACAGGGAACTATTCGCACAGATGACTAGACCAATGCTACTACTTACTGTGTTTACGACTCAGATGTTACTGTGTTTACGACTCAGATGTTGTGACCGGGTAGTGTGTTCGAGCCTTTTTTGTTTCTACTCTCTGGTGAATCATTGCTTATGGGTCTGACTAATTGCATGTGTTTTGGAAGGCCTTTGGAACCTGGTGGAAATTAAGCTTGGGTCATCATCTATTTTCCGTCATCATGGTAACAAATTTTGTTTTTGAGAACTTTTATAATCTTCTGTAGTCAACCCTATCCATGAATCTCATCAACTGACCTATACAAACTTCATGCATATTTTAATTTATGACATCAAGCCTGTTACTTTCTAAGGTGCATTACTCAGTGGTCACATATTTTGTACTAATCACTTCACACCCCTTAATCTACGGTAACATTATCCATTGAAGGGGTGATTTAGAATAGGAGACAAGATCATTGTGGCATGTAGATAGTTAATTATTCGAAGTGTTTTGATTAATTTATGCTAAAATGTAGTCCACTACAAATACACATGATATGAAACTTATAGTAACAACAATTGTGCTTCAGTTTATCAATTTATCAAGTTATCAATGTAAGACATTAGGCCTGTACAATGTTTGCTTGATTTTTTTTTTTTTTTTTTTTTTTTTTTCAATTTGGGTGCCAAATTAGCAGTTGGTGTTACTTAGGCTATCATCAGATCTATGCTTATGAATGCATTTTTCTAGACCAGGTATAATTAATTTAAGCATAATATGAGCTCTCTTATTAGTTAATTTGATATGTGAGTAAATGAGGAAATATAAGCGAGTTTAACAAGCTGGTTAAAGGGTTACATGGGTCCGTTTTTAGTACATATCAAAATGGACTTGATGAATGTCGGAACTTGGTAATTAGGAAAGCTATCAAGGTGGAAACCAATAATCACAATGCTGGAAGCTATGTGTACTTTTAAGTGTAGTGGAATACTATCTGAACTATGTGCGGCTGGTGACTGAATCTGTGCAGCTGGAAAACTAGAAAATTGTGACTAAATCTGTGCTTTTTCATTTTTAAGAAGTATCTGTGAGTGAAGTCTTCTGATCGATTTTTCATTGCTTTTTCAAGGTACTCATGCTTCCAAATCTTCCTCCAAATAAATTTTATATTAAGCACATATAATTCTAGAAACTTATATGAACCTATATATTGAATCTGTTATGGTTAATTTATGATCCATAACAGATGAATATGTGGTCACGGTAAGTTATAGTTTTATTACAGTCAAAATGTAACTTCATAACACTAAAAAAATGTAGATCAACATACCTTTTAAAGTACTTGTATGTTATGGGAAGGTGAATTGTATTTGGTTGTGCAAATGAAAGTGTTTGGAGAAACTGATTATGATTTTTCCCTTGCATTAAATGTGATGAAATATAAATTAAAAAAAGAGAGTTGCCCATTTTGACCCGTGTCTGTATAGACCCATACCAGTTTTATCTGAGCCATGTGAAAGTAATAGTAACCGGTTCCTCATTGTCCCGAGCATGTTTCACATTGTTTTCGCAGTTTCACATAAATGAAGCTGTCAAAAAACCTTTCCTATAAAAGGGTGTTTATGGCTGATATCTTTCTGATTGACGGGTAGAGAGGCTTTGGATGTGCTTATGAGATTTGAAGTCGTGACAATTATAACATCGGTTTTTAAAGTGTTTGACAAATTATAATTTTCTAAAGATTTACATGTAAAATTAACCTTAATATATTAAATATATTATCAAACTGAGATAATGCGACAACTCCGAAACTGGTTATCCAAAGTTTATTATTTTGAGCATTGGATAAATATAAGTAATTAACATTAACTTGACTTACCAAAATAATAGTAAAGATTATTTGTGATTTTAAAAAACACAATGCTCTTTACTCTATACGTGCTTAATGTGTGTTATTGACTTATTTATATACATGCTATACACATATAGGTTTCATTGAGAAAAAGCAACGACAATGGATGAAGGTGAGCCGATTTTATTTTGAGAAAGAGCATTGTCTTTCATCAGCTCCATAAGCCTGTTCAAGGTAATTTATGTGATCATAAATGAGTTAGATATGTATGAAAGTGAACAAATTGAGTTTTCAAAGTTTTTAAGCAATCAAAGTATCGATGATTTTGATATGATAATAGTATAACAGGTAGTAATACTATTAACTAACTGCTATCGCTATCGTTAATGTGTGTTTTCAAACGAATGTATGTTATCGTTAATGTGATGTCCGTCACTAAAGCTAATAAAATGTTTCTAAAGAATCATTGAAAACATTATTTTTAATCTAAATACAACGTGTCATCCATGAGCCGGAATAATGGTACTACATGTATGAGAATAACCCTCCGCTATCATATTAGCTAAAAAGTTGATAAAACCATTGTTGTCCACCTCTTTTTGCACATTTGTTTCACTATGCAGTCTATGGTCAAAATCGTTTAACTTGATATATATATAATTGTATCAAATATTCATTTATAATAATCTGTACAAGAATAAAATCCATCCCTTATTTCTTTTAAAGATATGAACTTGATAGATTTAACCGTATCAAAATAGTCCTACACTTTGTGTGTGAATATATCAAAAATAGTGTAAAGTAACCTCACTAAAATCCTAAGTTATGTAATTAAAATGCATAAGCTGCTCTCAAAAGAATCCTGGCCAAACACCCGCTAAATAACATGCAGAATTCACGGCAAGGTTACATAATCTGTTGATTAAATCTATCAATTGTGTTTAAGGGTATTGAGCGCGGGAAGCAAGAAGGTCATTGCAACAGTAGGCAAGTTCAATGTTATTTGGGATTTCCATAAAGGGAAGAGCAGTGCACATGAATGCAAACCAACACGGTGGAGGTGGTCAGGGAATGGCTCCAATTGGTCTGAAGAAACACTTAGCACCATACTTGCCTTCACACCATGTGGTAAGCACCAAAATCCAAAGCTCAACATTCTCAATTTCTATGTGTATATAGCGAGTATTTGAATCAATAAATTTCATACAAGTAGAATTGAAATGTTGCAAAGAATGGACATTGTGATAATTTATTAGTTTAATGGTAATGTGCCCACTCTCTATTTTAATTGTGCATCTTGATTTGAAGGTGGCGACAGGAGTTATACCATCCCCTGATCACAGTCAGCAACTTGGTACCATTTTTGCAGCCCCATGGGGTTAAGCTCTTATCTTGCCTATATCATACACATTCATTGCCATTAAGGGATCTCAAGTAGTAATAGAAAATGCATAAAAAATAGCTATCCTGAATGCAAACTATATGGCAAAACGTCTAGAGGTCTCAATATGTTTCCTTTATTTTCCTTGCAATAGAAATAAAAAATTTAATCATTAGTAAGCTATAATATGACTTGACTTTGGCTTTAGATTGCAGAGTCACTATCCCATAGTTCGTGACGCTCTTCAAAAGTAAGATTTGAACTCTTATACTACGCAACATATAGTTAAAACCACATAATACATGCATATTATATATCAATGATCTATGTAAAAATATCAGCACCCACATTCTATCAGATAATAGCATCATATGCTTAATGCCTATGTATCTGTATGTTGTTATTAATAGTTATCTCTTTGTTCTTAAAGGTGAAAAACGAAGACGTTGCTATTTTTCTTATTGAATCGGGGATGATAGGAACCTTTCAAGCATTATAAGTATTCCCATTTTTACAAACACTATATATGGCGAGAATAAAAATCTTGCTTTTCTTTAGAAATACATATGAGCCAAATTTGAATACTGTACAAAGCCATGGGTAACAAATGTTCACATAGATGGCATACAATCGGGAGACTTTCTTGCAATATCCAAAATCCGTGGTTTATGGGGTGTGTTTGAGACTTCAGAAATCGACTTTGGGAGCATATGCGGGTCACTCTGTTGTTTGCTTAAGGGACTCCGAGGGCAAACTATGGCTTGCTTAAGACGAAGAGGTAATGTACTTTTGCCGCGTATGTATTTATGGTCAGTTTTTATTGTATATTTGTATAGGTCGAGCTTGGTTTATTAAAGAAAATCTTATTAGTATTTTGGAGCTATTCTTGATCTTAAATATAGATTGCTTTCATCAAGCATAATAGTTATGTTTAATATTTTTGTAACTTACTTAACCTCTCAAGTCAAACTAAAATGGCACGTCATGAATATATAAGGATTTGGAATTGCTTGCTAAAACTGTTTATTTTGTTTAAATATAGTAGATTAGCATTTTTTTAGTGGTATTGCATCTTTATTGATGACAGGCGGCAAGACTACTCATTCAAGATTCCACAAAATGAATGAGGGAGAGGATGCATCTATTGAAGTGGCAGTTTTGGCGATGTCTATTTGATTAAGAGAACCAGTGGGAGCAAATAATTGTGCATTGGTAAAATACATGGTAGGGTGATTGGAATTCATACCATGAACCCAGTTTACTCTAAAGATTGTATTGTTTGTTCCATTTACATACTCATACATGTAAACTTTTAACAATAAATATATTTTCAGACATAAGCTTTGAGAGTTACGTGATCTAATGCTATATATTAACTTGTGTACTTTGCTACAAAAGTTGCAACACACATATCTTGTACTACTATTTTGTAATACTACAATTTTTAATGTTTTAGTCATTCAAGAGCCAAGTGAACTACTTTTTATTAGCTGGAGGATCAAAGTATGCAAAGGAAAGAATAATAAAGAAATCTACTATCAAAGGTGTTTTTAAAACTCAACAATTAGATGATATTCTATAAAATTAAACCTGAACATTAAACTCAAAATAATTGAATACTACATTATTCACTTGGAGTAAAACATAGGTAAGCCAAAACAATGTATTTTTTTGTTATGCTTTCTACAAAGGCCAGTTATTTGGCACGAACAATTGTATGTTGTGGTTTCAAGAGTTAAAAGGTTCTATGTGCGACATTGATGGAGTCTACACGAATACAACCACCAATGTAGTTTCAACAGTTAAAAGCAAGAAATGATTAAAGGTTATCTGTGCGACATTGATGGAGTCTACACGAATACCACCACCAATGTGGTTTTGCAAAGAAGTCTTACCCAAGCTTTAAAGTCTCATGTATAAACTTATCTATTTCTTTATACTGTTCAAAATAGCAAGTCAAAAATATGTTTGATGGTTTTACATATGAATAAAGAAAAGTTTGCCAGTTTGGTTATAAACTATATGAAAT
>JARVZY010006338.1:15000-26680 GCA_030686995.1 Artemisia argyi
TAAACGAGTTTAAAATCAAAATAAAAAGGAACATTATGAAACTACTTCATTGAATATTTTTTTTTGTTAAAGTAGAATTTCGTTCCACATATATTGCATATATATATATATATATATATATATATATATATATATATATATATATATATATATATATATATATATATAAACATATGCATGCTAGTTGTTTTATATAAATTTTATTTTTGTTGTTATATTGTTTAGGTGAAAATGCCTAAGACCACGGTTGGTGATGTCTCCAAAACAAAACAATACATTCCAAATGTCTCTTCTACTCCCGGCATGTCTCCTTCAGCTGCATGTTTCTATCGTCCTATTGAAAATAGAAACATTCACGAAGGAAGAATTGTCGATCCATCTTTCTATGAAAATGATCAAACAGAATGAATGTTCTCCAATATTCGTTTTGAATGTCTTTTCCAAATCAACGAACCAATCATTCCTCGTTTTATCCTCGACTTCTATAGCCAAGTGACTGTGCAAACCGATCCTTATGGTCATATCCTCATTTCCTTCATGATTCAAAATCAATTCATCACTCTTACTCTTGCTCAATTTGGACAAATTCTTAGAATCCCATTCGACGGCCAAGCCGTTTTCTCAAATGAATGGGATCTTTCCTCTCTTGAAAGAAATCATCCTCAGGATGGCCCCTACTATTCTAAGATTCCTAGTCCTGAAGACATTCGTCGAATGCTTGAACTAGAACGTCGTATGACTAGTCGAGTAATCAAGTCGAAGAAAGTCGATATTCATGCAAATCAAATCCTCCTCAAAGAGTTAAGCCAAGATTTGAAAAAGTGATCATGTCACGGCGAGCATTGCCCACATGTTGTATTGTGTAGTTGCTGAAGAGCAATACAACTTGGCTTATCTTTTTATTCATCGAATCATGTCCGCCAAAAACACCCCAAATGCAAATCTTCCTTATGGTATGTTCCTCACAAGACTTTATCGTTATGTTATGGAACATTACCCACATCTTTAACGAGATTACTACGTTCATATCCTTCCTACTTTGAACCAACTTACTTGTGTTCGTACTCGTCGTTCTCGAAGTGACAAAGGAAATTCTCGTGCTCCTTTGTATTCTAGGCCTTGTGGTTCTACATCTCATCATGAGGACGATGATGATGAGGAGGAAAACACCACACGTGTTAGTACTCCATCCCCCACGACCTTTGTTGAAAATCTTTCCGATATTGATGATACCGAGTATCAAGTTCCTCTTCCTCATGAACGTACCGATGAGCTTCTCTTCACTCGTCAAACGCCCATCATCAACCGTCAACAACAAATGCATGAAGAACTTCGAGGAGGATTCAAATCCGTTGGGAAGATGTTTAGGAAGATGCTTGGAAAGAAGAAGAAGTGGAAGATATTGACATATTGCTACTTGTTATTATTTGGTTCTATTAGACACTTGTATGGTTTGCTATTTGTCTGATTAATTCGAAAATACTTGTGTTATTTCTTGTTTATCTCCTGAATGATTTTTAGACTCTAACTATTATCATGCTACTATCTTAATGTTATGCTATGCTTCTTTTCAATGTGGATTATAATATGTTAATTTGCATGCAAATTTGGTTATTTATATCTGTTTATATATCATCATTCCTAGAGTATATACTTCTAATAGAGCTTGCTGGAAAAACACACTTGAAAAATCACTAAATTCTGCAAATTTTGGGTTTCTGGTCGTCTGGGAAAACACCAGATGGGCGGCCCCCTTAATTCCCTAGGCGGTCCCCTTAATAATTAAGGGGGCCGGCATACAATTAAGGGGACCGGCCATCTGGAACTGGGTTCACTGTTTTCTTTTGTATCTTGTGAACCCTTTCTCTAGTATCAGCTACCATTTCCCATTTTAACCCAACTGATTTTAACATCTCATTCAACCATTTTAAATACATAACTAAAACAACCATTTCCATACTATAAATTCCCTCCATAATCATCATTCTTCTTCTCATCATTCATCATCTAAATCATCATGACTCCACCAAGCACCTCACACTCCAAAGCCTCCAAGAAGCAAAAGCTTGTGGTCATCCCCCCAAAACAACTCTTCATTGACTTAACAAATGAAGAAGATAAAACCCCATCATCTCCACCCAAATGCTCATCCCCAAGTGCACCCAATGCACCATCTAAAACACCTTCCACTCATGGAACTTCCTCATCCTCCATACCCTTAACTTCATCAATCAATGACTACATCAACTCACACTTGTCACCACAAATATCATCACCACTTCCTACACAAGAACCTATGTCCACCCATCTTACCATCTCACTTTCATCAATAACACCTCTTGATACTCATCTTTCATCTCCACCAATTACACCACCATTCTTTGCCAATCTCGTGCCTTGGAGGCTACTTGAATCCCATGGGGATACTTGTCTTTGTTGTATCCACAACCGCACCGTCATCTTTGGCCTTAGAGATGAAATTCAATATATGTTTTCATATATTCTCCTAGTTGTTTATTAGTGTACTAGCTTTTCCACTTGTAATCCTTATTGCTACTTGTATGTTGTGTCTTAACACAATCATTTCTTTTATATGAATGCTTTCTTTAAACCATGCATACTTCTTTTTATCACCTAATATATGTTTGCATGAATATACTTGTGCTTCTAATATTTTTGTGTTGCAAAGCATTCCATAGCTCGTTCTCTTGGTGCCCCCAAACGAGGGGGAGTACACATCAAGGGGGAGATAGCTTCCCGTCAAATTTTCACGTTTGAAAATTGTGGGCATAACCTTTTTGATTCTACAAAAAGGGGGAGAAGTAAATATAAACTCACTAAAATACTTGTTAAAAAACTAATTTTTGAGCTAATGAGTTTAAGTTTTGTAATCATCAAAAAGGGGGATATTGTTGATATAAATAATGTTTAAAAATGTTATTAATATCTCTCAATAAACCTATGTTTTGATAATCACAAAACTCAAATCAAATTAAGTCAAGATTAAGACGTAAACAAGTATTTGGTAACAAATATTTACCTCTGCATCTAATATCACTTAAGGTATGCATAAACTAAGCATCTTATGCATTACATGATCAAAGGAAATTTTGTCTTAAGACATAACATCTTATAAAATAATATAAACATTTTATATATATTTGTAAATCATTTTTGGTAATGCTATATTAAACTACAAAGATATGATTTCAAATTTCCAACCAAAAAGGGCAAATTTTATCCAGAAAAACTTTTCCAACGTTCAGGAGGGCGGCCCCCTTAATTTTACTAGGCGGCCCCCTTAATCATTCAGGGGACCGCCCCCTAATTAAGGGGACCGGCACGCTCCAGAACAGTATTTTCTGGCCCTATAAATATTGGATCATTTCACATATTTTTCTCACCTTTTTGCACTATAAACTTTCTGATCCAACCTCCATTTCTAGATCTAAACTCCTTTGATCATATAATTCATAAGTCTTTGTTTTCAAGTGATCCAAAGCTTCATCCACTCAAGTGCAAGAAGAAGAACACTCCTCTACATCCATCTAATTGTAGTAGTGTTGTGAATAGCTAGTTTCATATTGTAGTAGTGTTAGATATTTGTAAAAGTGTTATGTGAATTTGTTGATTGTAGAAACTAGGTGTGTTGTAAAGTAGTTTAGAAGTTGTAACTTAGTTGTGCATAGAAGAAGGTGTGAAGTTGACAAGGTGTGAAGAAGGTGTGAAGTCTTGAAGAAGTTGTGAAGGTGTGAAGCCTTTGAAGAAGTTGTGAGATTGGTTCTAGCTACGATTAGAACTCGACATTTAGCTTAGTGTCGTTAACTCGTGTAAGCCAAGGTGTGTAAGGTTTCTCCACCATAAGGAGTTTGTTGACATAGTGAAGAAAACTCTCGAGTGTGGTACTTGGGGAGTGGAGTAGGGCAAGGAAGGTGTCCTTGTAGCCGAACCACTATAAATTTGCGTGTTGTGGTTTGATCTTTCTAACTCTTATCTTTTCTTCATTACATTTCAATACTTTCATTATTAGATTAGAATTGCTTATATTGGTTGTCACTTGAATTCACTTGAGATCGAATCAAAAGTTTTTAATAAGCTACAAAATATTTTGGTAATAAATTTAAAAGGACATAAAACTATTCAACCCCCCTTCTAGTTTTCCACAGTTTATGATTATCGGGAGTTGATCTTCTCTCTGGAGGAAAGCGTATTCTAGGTGGTTTGGGAGCTCCTTAAGTTCTAACTTGGGTGGTTCGACGATGGAGGGTTTAAGTTTGTTTGCGGGCTTACGTAGCTCGAGTGGTTCAGCGACTTCTCGTCCAGAATAGAAGGAGACTACGCTAACACCCTCTGTCTTTTCCTTCTCAAATATGGGAAGGAAAAGTTCGTCCCGCAACCAGCCTTCTTCGACTTGTTCATCAACGCAATTGTCAATGACATCGGTTAATTCATCGACCTCTCCGATGAAATACAGCCGGTTAGTCGCTTCGAGAGAAAGGTTCATTGTATCCTTAATATCAAACGTTAAGCTATCGGCTCTTACCCGTAAGGTTAACTTGTCGTCATGAACACCAATAACGGCACGAGGAGTGGCAAGGAACGGTCTCCCTAAGATGATGGGCAGTAGGTCATCTTCTTCCATCTCCAAGATTACGAAGTCAACAGGAAATTTGAACTTCCCTACTTTAACTAGCATGTTCTCACATATAACTAAGGGGTATTTGACCGATCTATCGGCTAGTTGGATGTTCATATGGGTTGGTTTCAATCCTGAGTGTCCCAATTTGAGGAACATGGAATTAATACAGCATAAGGTTAATGCTTGCCCCTAAATCAGCTAGAGCATTCTTTACCGATAGAGATCCTATGGAACAGGGCAAGGTGAAACTTCCCGGGTCGTCCACATTTTTTGGTAGTCCTCGTTGGGTCACCACCGAACATTCTTCTCCTAGGGTCACAAGATCCTCGAGCCTTTTTCTGTTGGCGAGTAGTCTTTTGAAGTATGTACTATATTTGGGCATATGGTAACATGCATCAAGGAGGGGTATGGTGACTACTGAATCCTTTAAGTATGACAAGAATCTTTTATTATCATTCTCAGTCTTTTGATTCTTGAGGCGGGACGGATATGGGACCTTCACGGGTTGGTTAGGTGGAGTAGGTGGAGAGGAGGTTATCTGAGGGGGTTGCTCCGGAATCTCATCGCTCACATTACCTTCTTTTTCATGAAGAACGTCCGGCTCAATGGCGACGGGGTGTTGGCTCGGATAAGGAGGATCCTTAGTTGTTGTTCCGGCTCGGGTGGTAATAGCGAGCAAGGGGTCTTTTTGGTCCACGTGGGGCTCGTTGTGGCCATCAAGAGCAGCATTAATTTCTAGGAACCATTTTTCTATTTCATTTTGTTGATCGGTGATGAGGTCGTCAAGCCCTTTTAACAGTAAACCTTTTTCATGAGTGAAGTGTCCAAGATCATCCTCAAAAGTGTTCCTGATTTTGAAGTCAGGACCTTTTTCCCCCGCCTTTCTTCTTACAAGATTTCCCCAAGGGGTAAAATCATCCTTTTGGTAAAAAGTCAAAAGGGAAGGATCATCAAAGATGTCATGGCTTGACAAACACGTATGTTCGGTGGTGGTTTCTTCTCCGCATTCTTCCACTTCATGCGGGCCCCCACAGTGATCGCAAATCAAGTATGGGTTTGACAACCGTTTAGTTGCTCGCGACCTTGCTAGGTATGATACCTTTTCGTGAAGCTTTCTCAGACGGGTCTCAGGAGAGGGTGTTTGTACGATCTTGGTTATACTTATAGTTGAATCGGGTTCATCCCAGGTATCGTCCTGATCTTGAGCATATTCCTCAATTCTATTCCACCCTTCCTCAGCGCTTAGATTGGCTATTTTTCCTTTTATTGAATTATTGATTCCGTTCTGGTCGTTTTGGGAGATATTATCGTAGAAAATTTGGACAAGAAGCCAAAGCTCGATGCCATAATGGGGAACTTGTCTTATTAGATCCTTGAATCTAATCCAAGGTTTATAGATGGGTTCGTCTTTTCCATTACGAAAATGGAGGATTTTGTTCCTAAATGCTGAGGTTCTTCCTGCTGGGAAGAACTTCTCATAAAATTTAGAGATGAGTTGCTCCCATGTAAAAATGGACTTAGAAGGAAGTTTATCATACTAATCTTTGGCTTTTTCTTGAAGAGTAAAAGGAAAGAACCATAATCAGGACGTGTCTCTAGTGGCCCTATCCGTATGGAGGGTGTCCACTATCTTTAAGAAATCCCTAACATGTTGGATTGGGTACTAAGTTTTCAACCCGTGAAACTTGAATACACTTTGGACAAGCCAAACATCGTTTGCATGCAAGACCCCATTGGTGCATTCGTTTGGAAAAACAATAGCATTTGAAAAGCTGCGAGGGTTCGAGGAGGAGTAATCCTTAAGGCACTTAGGGGTAGGAATTTCTGGAGTGTCCATATCTTGATTGGATTGGGGGCTAGGGGTGTAAGGTGATGATCGGAGTCTTCCTCAGAAAGAGCCTCATCAAAGTTGATGGTTGCGCCAATTGGTTCGGATGTTGGAAGAGATTACCTTAGCCTACGCATTTCCGTTTCAGGTTCTGCGTAGGGTGGAACAAGATTTCTTATGGAACTATGACTCCTAGTGATTCTAAGATTAGAGAGATCTTCGTTTACCATGATGGCCAAGGAAGATTTAAGCAATGGGTTGGTCAGAAAAAAGATAGACTAAAGAAACCTATAAAAATAAAATAAAAATCTTACTAGAAAGGAATCTAGCAAGTAGACCTAATAAAAAGAAATTTCAACCTAAACAATAACTATTCCCGGGCAACGGCGCCAAAAACTTGATACATGGGATTGCGCCCTCGCAAAAGGTTTAACCTCTCAAGGGATCTCAAGAGGCTTGCAATCCCTACCAGGCAGTGTACCTGACTGATGTAGTATAGTGTAGTGGCAAGTACGGAGGATTGATCGTTCTCCATACAGAATAGTGTCGTTAGGATTACAACTTAATTAAACTAGGTCTAGAGGTGAGGGATGATTATTTTTGTTTTTTTATGATTATTTTTGTTTTTTTATGGATTTTTAGAAAGCAAGTAAAAATCTCGGGTTTTGGAAGAGTAGGTGGAATTAGTTGCTAGTCAACTAATCCAATTAACTACAAATGCAATGAAAATAAAATAACAAGAAAATAAAATGTGGAGAAAAACAATAATAATAAGAGAAACGTGTTTACTTAGATTTCACTACTCCCTAGCTATCTTTTACTAGTTGATTAGTTTGTTACAATTGCGTGGATGACAGGTTATATTCCTTAATACCATTCGTAGGGCCGTGTACGATCTTCCCTAACTCTATAAGCTTCTACCTCTTCCTATGTCGAGCCGAAAACTAGCTTCTAACATGGCCTCCTTAGTAGTTACTCATGCATAAAGTATAACCAAATAATCGTAGTACACATCCAATTCATGTTTCTTAAGACGTTCAAGCATGTTACCAATTGGAATTCTGCTAGTTTTCTTAAGCCAAACATCGATATCAATCATCCAATACAATTAATAACAAACAACCAACCAATAATCAATAGCTAGGTTTCATTACATCTAAGCAAACACAAAGGAAACCTAGCCTAGCATGTTAAAGTAAAGACAAACATAAGATAGAATCAAACAACACATAGACATATTGAATGATTATTGGAAGACTTAAATTTATTAGACCACGGATGATAAAAGGGTGAAAAACCCTGTAAAATTCGACCTAGAGTTTCTCCACAAGTTCTCCCAAAAGTCTCTCTAAAATTCTCCTCTTAAAACATTAAAATTAGAAAAATATATATGGATTTTGAGGTCTGACGGCGTCACGTTATGACTCTGACGCCGTCAACTCGCCGCCAATATTTTTCTTGTATTGCCTAGATCCAGATCTAACGCCGTCATGTGTTAATCTTCTCATGGCCGTCACATGTAATTTGCTCTTGACGGCCTTGGTGACGCCGTCATGTGTTATTTCCCAAAAACGTTATGGCGCGTCTCGTTATACTTTTTATCCACCTCTTTTCCATAATGTGACGTCGTCACTTGCAATACGTGACGCCGTCAGGTACCATTTCCTGCTTGATTTGGAGACTTTGCCGTTTTCTTCACTTTTCACTCCAAAAACGTCCAAAATGCTCCCTTTTCTAGATTTCTTCTCCAAAGTACCTAAAATGACAAAAGGAAGGATTTAGGGAAATATTTGATCAAATAATCTCGACTTTGGGCTTAAATGACCCGGTATAAGCGGTACACTTTTTGTCTCATCGATAACGCTAAAGAAAAAAGTATAAAAAATATGGTTATTACGCTTAGAATATTAAAGTAGTTAAAGGGTCATTATGATTTGGTTAAAACAATTGATTTTAAAATTCGAAAACATATGGTTGGTTTGTATCATGTCAAATAATTTATACCACAAAAGTTAGTAGCTTTCATCATTTATAATATTTATTTTATTGGTTGTATTGTTTATGTAGAGGGTTTTTTATTAGTTGCATTAATTTGTTTCAATAGTTAATACTACCTCCGTCCCAAAACTATTGTCCATGTTTGACTTTTTAAGTCTTTCTTTTTCATCTTTAACCATAAATATTGTATTTGTGTTATATAATACTTAATAGAAATTTATACCATTGAAAAATACATTTAAAGAGCAATCCGTTCACATATTTTGCATCAAGTATTACCTAACACAATCAAAAATACTTAAGGTCAAAATTAAAAGGGATAGACCGAAATAGTCAAACGTGGACAATAATTTTGGGACGGAGGGAGTATCATTTTGTTATGAAAAATTTAAGACACGCCTATCAAGCGCATTTATTCCAAAAGCCCATCTAACACACCTAAGTTTTTTTAACCCTAATCCCATTTTTCACATGCAGCCACACAACTCGTATCACAATTTTCTCATCAAAAGATAACACCTTCATCAAATCATACACAACAACCAACAAGAATTCATCTCTTTTAATTCTTTTGCCTAGAATCGAACTACAAACACACTCTTTATCCTCTTTATCCTTAAATGAACCAAAAAAATACTCGAAGTTTAAACACGAATACCGCAATAGCTACCCTTATGTCTTCTTTTTCGCTTCAAGATTTCATAATAAGGTCTCTGGTAGGTATTTTCCTTTTGCTCTTGTGTTTCTTTGACTGAAAGAAAGAAAGGATAAATGGGTTATGGAGATCGATGATGTGTTTCTTTGACCGAATATAAGAAAGAACTTGTGTTTATGGGTCTTGTTATTTCCATAGATCGAGATGGGTTATAGAGATCTTTAAAGATTTGTTCTTCAAATGAAACCTAAGATGTCATTTATATCGATAGGGTTATAAATTTGTTTGTTGGTGATGCCGTGGGGTTGTTGTTTAGAATAGGAGTAGACATTTTTTTTTACTATTCGACCAAGGACGACTAATTTAGGTTTGAGGTCAACTATTTTTAAGTGTTTGGCTTAGGATTAGATTGTACATTGTGTTAAAATGTTTGTACATTTTAGTAAAAGGGTGATTTAAATGTTGTGTTAATTGTATGTGCATTAAATCACCCCTTTAATAGCATTAATGTAGTGTTTTTTTTTTTTTTTTTTTGACATATGCAATAAAGTGTTGTACACTATGCTTATTTTCTTATAAGTCTAAAAATTATGTGCATTAAAGTTGTGTACACTATGCTTAATTACTTGTAAGTCTGAAAATTTTGGAGAGAAAGTCATCCCTCTATTATATGTAGTATAGATAGACAGGTACCGGCGCGTTGCTGAATATATTGTATGTGAAGTATAAGTAGTATATGTTGTAGTTTTTTTATTCTTTCATAAACCATGTGTTCTTTTTATATTAAGATTTCATAGACAATTATAATGTGTATCAATAATTTTTTCCAGTTTTATATGTTACAAGTATTGGTATGTTGGTTACCCATTTTGTTTTCCCCATTAAACACTTATTTGATCATTAATATGACGGTTACAAGTATTGATCAAATTTTAAAATCCTTTCATAACAAGCATTGCTGAATAAAAGGGTAAATTGCAAATTTAGTCACTAACGTTATGCAAAAATGAAAAATGACACCGGCACAAAAAGGCATGCAAAAACGCCATTAACATTTCATTTTTTTTAAAAAAAAGCCACCGAGACCTAACTCTCGTTATTTTTCTCGTTAAATGCCACGTCATTGAGGGTAGTATTGTCTTTTTACTGTTCGTACTAATTCAATTGCCGCCATAATTAGCTCTATGTTTGGATATCAACACGACATGACCTCAATGGCTAAATTTTCAAAGTAACTTCAAATTTTCGCACCCATAAACCCCCTACAACCCACAGCTTGTAAACGACGACTCCTCGACAACCCCAAAAAAACACGATCTTCGAAATGCAATCATCACCACCATAGTCTCCAAACACCGCAATAATCACCACACCCATAACCACAACCACCACCACCAGCACACAACAAGAAACATCAACTAAGATCACCATCACCAAGAAACAACTCCCACAACAATGTCCATGTCCACATTGTCATTCACAAGACATAAATTTCTGTTTCAACAACAACTGCACCACTTCACAGCTACGTCACTTTTGCGGTAGCTGCCGTAGACACTGGACTCATGGTGGCGTTCTCCGTAACATCCTTGTTGGAGGTGGTACTCGAAAAAACACTAAAAGACAAAAAGTCATGAACCCCACCACCACTTCGGGTTATGACACCACTTTTGCTCCGCTGGAGTACCAGGAGTACCAGAGCTTGCTACCGCCTCCACCTATGGATGATGCCGGAAATGTGATGGTTCCATTTGAAGGCAATGGGTTTGTGTCATCGCTGTTGGAGGGTGCTGGGTTTGAGGATGGTGTTTGGCCATTTTGTGGCAGTTAATCTAGTTTGGTATTTGAATGTTTGTCTTTTGTTTGTAATGGTATATGTAACCAATCTTTCGGTGAATGGTTAACTCTATGGTTGTAAATTTAACTTATCTTTTGGCTAATAGTAGTTATCTTTTCGTAGTAATTGCCCCGAATTGCCCAAATTGACAATCCTATTTGACTTTTGCAAATGAATATACATGTCACAGTTGCACACAATTACGCCGAATTGCCCAAATTGACAATCATGTTTGACTTTTGCAAATGATTGTCACAGTTGCACACTTGCACCAAATTAACCCGAATTTCCCAAATTGACAATCCTATTTGACTTTTGCAAATGAATATACATGTCATAGTTGCACACAATTACCCCGAATTGCCCAAATTGACAATCATGTTTGACTTTTGCAAATGATTGTCATAGTTGCACCAAATTAACTCGAATTGCCCAAAGTGACAATCCTCTTTGACTTTTGCAAATGAATGTCACAGTTGCACAAAATTACCCAAAATTACCTAGTTTGTTGGCTTCCATTAGATTAGAGAAAAGGTTATGCAAGCATTTACCCTAGTAAATTATTACACAACCGGTAGATAAATTATAAAACAACTAGATAATGTTATAATCTTCCACTACAACATCATAACAGATGTATAACAGATTATTGACCTAAACATAAAAGTATAAGCATTATTTAGCATCATCCTTAGTTTTCTTGTCAGCCATCAGTCTTCTCCT
>JARVZY010006339.1:0-26679 GCA_030686995.1 Artemisia argyi
CATTGTGATGTTGACCCATTCACCATTTCTTGCATGACTCTTCCCCACAGCAAGTTTGTTGTCTTCTGACAGAGCCATCAGGGCACTGATGTGAACTTCATCATCATCAGAGGACACTTCAACCTCATCCCAGTCATATGTTTCAGCAACAAGCCCTTTGTTTTTGGCTTGAGTAGGCTTTGGAGCCTGAGGAGGCTGAGAGACTGTTGAGGATGATTCAAGAAGGGCAAGCTTGGCTTTTGCCTTTCTGTACTTTGCTTCAAAGTCAATTTGAGGCACTTTTTCAAATCTTTGACTAGACTGAAGCATTTTTGGTTGAAATTTGCTGGGGCCTGAAAAAGAGTTATTTCCTGAAAACTTGAAGGATGGTTCTGAGGTAGTTTTTGAAAAACAATCTTTAGCAAAATGCCCCATTTTGCCACATTTAAAGCATTCAGTATTGTCATTTGCTTTAGAAGGAAATTTATTTTTCTTAAAAAACCTTTTTGAATTAGCAAGGAGTGCTCTTTCATGAAATTCAATCTGAAGATCATTAAGATACTCCTCACTGGTTCTTTGGTCAACCTCATCATCTGAACCATCCTGAAAATCCTGCACAACACCTTTAGAATAGAAAGCAGTTGATATGGGTGTGATTGTCAAGGCCTTTTTGGTCTCCTGAGCTTTACCAGGGTATCTCCTGGTGATAAGATTGTCTTCATAGACAAACTTCCCATAAATGGCAGGGAGCTCAAGGTTCTGAATGTGGTTTGCATTTCTCAATCCCTGAGAGAAGTTTAACCACTTCTCAGGGAGACTGTTGACAAAACCAACATTGATTTCATGTTTTGACAGTATAACACCATCATTGGTCAGCTCATTCAGGAGGGTCTTATACCGAGTATAAGTCTCAGGGAGACTTTCAGAATCCTTGGCCCTGAAGGTATTGAATTCAAGCTTCAGGTCCATGATTCTATTCTCTTTGGTATCAGAAGGCCCTTCATAGCTATGAACCAGGTCAGTCCATGTCTGCTGGGCAGTGGGACAGTTGATCACTGATTCCATTATATCATCAGGAAGGCATGATATAATGATGCTTTTCAGGCGCTGGTCTTGATTGACCACCCTCCTTTCATCTGGGGTCCACTGAGCTTCAGGTTTGATTAAACCTTGGGCAGTTGTTGGGACATATGGACCCTCATTAATCAATTTGATATAATAAGGTTCCATCCCAGTTAAGTAGCAAAGCATTCGTTTTTTCCACTTGTTAAATTTGCCAGCTTCAAGTCGAGGGGCAGTTGCTGAATAACTTCCACCCTTTTTATCGACAAGCTGGGGAACATCTGTGTCAGTCATAGTGGGATCTTGATTTTAAAAACTTGAGCACTCTTTAGGTTTTGAAAACGTGTAAAAGTTTTGCAAATCAGAGGCTCTGATACCACTTGTTGGTCCCTTTTACTTGGTTAACCGTAACTAAGAAGTTAAAGTAACCAAGTTATATGACTTGAACACAAATGTAGAAAATGATTAACAATAAAGAAACGTAAACAAAAGAGATAATATTTTCCAACGTTTAATTCTTTATTAGAAGTTAATCAAAAAGAATCGTACCCAAGTGTTTGCGGAATAACACTTGGGGTTGAATTGACAAGTGTGGTATGGACTCCTCACTAAACTCAACTAAGTTGAGTGACAACTTAAATTACCCACTGAGCTATCTCAGGGGCTTGTGTTGTTCTTTGGAGGAGTAAAAGTGGTTTGTGAATGCTTTGCATTAATTGCACAAACTTGTAAACTTTTACTCCTCACATTTGCTTCCTATTTATACACAAGTATAGAACAACTAAATATACATTGGACCTAAAGCTTCCTTAACAATATCTTGAAAGATATTATTCTTCTGGCAAAGGAACCTTCATTGAGTTAGATCCAAAAGGCACTTTCTGATGACAGACTGGTTTTAACCATTTGGGGAAAGTCTGACATTAAAGTGATAAAGCACTTTAATAAAGCAGCTCAGACTTTCCCGCCCAGTCCCGCCAAAACTTCAGTCTTCATGTCATCAGTCTTCAGTACGTTTAAGTTGCTGAGGAGTCATTGGGGTTCAGTGAGTTATTGTCATCCTCACTGAACCCATCACCTTCTTCTTGGCTTAGATCACACTTCACTGAGTTCCGCCTCACTGAATGGAGAACCTTTCTTCTTAGGCTCGGTCTTAGCTCCCTGAAGGTGACTCACTGAGTTACTGTTCACTCAGTGACTTGTTTGCACTTAGGGGATTTTACGTTCAAATCCTTGTTAGAAGACTTGGGGAATTCAGTGACCCAACACAAATGAAGTGTGTTTGGTATTTTTGATGGTATGAACGACTAAGAAGAGGGGTCAAGGGGTTTTATAGTGAGTTGAGGAGGTTTCAAGGGTGGTGACTCCTCATTCTTGCTAGCTAAGTATTGTATGTGTCACAATCTTAAGGAAACTTAGTTGTTAAGTTAGCATATGTGTAGTAATTCTATCTAGATCAAACTTAGTCATGACATGTGCCCTTATGAGTCATAAGAAATGCCACCTATGGCTGTATTTGAGGAGGTGATAAGCTTATGAGTCGTGTTTCTTTCTTGCTAAGTCTTTACATGTGTTGCAAGACTAAGTAAAACTTAGTTATTAAGTCATGACACATGTATGTATCTAATAAATTCAAGACTTATCACCAAGTCACCAAGGCTTAGTTAATCACTAAAATTTCGTCCATGGTCTATTTTGGATGATTAGGTATGAGTTTTTATGTTATCTAGCTTTTACGGAGTGAGTTTTGGTCCCGTTAATTGCTAACTGTAAGTGCTTAAGTCATGAAACTTAAAATCGGGTATCCTAAAAATATGAAACTTATAAATATGTTATAACTTATTAATATAACCTATATTAGCATATTTAATAAGTGATAAGTTCTATCGGGTTGCTTAAATGCTGTTAAAACTGGAAACGCGGGTCTAAAACGCGTAATTCGCGTAAAACACTGAACTGGAAAACGTAAAATTCTAAAACTTTTGGAATTGTCGTAAAATGAGAGAAATTCATATTTCTATAGTTTATAGTGTTTTATGGACATATCGGGATGCTGGAATGACGTTTAAACCTAAAAGTAAATCTCGGACACGGTTTCGTGATTTTTGCAGAAATGATCCGACGAGTGTCAAACTCTCGGATTATCATTAAAATAGTTTAACTTACGAGAATATGAAATAAAAATTTCGGGAGTGAATAGTGAAAGTGAATAGTAAAAAGTGAATAGTAATAGTGAATAGTAATAGTGAATAGTAAAAATGAATAGTAATCTGAAAATGCGAATTGTTACAGTCTCTACCCCTTAAGGGAACTTCGTCCCGAAGTTCTGTGTGTGTTATATATTGGAGTGGTGTCGATGAAGAGGTGTGGTTACTTATGAGGACTAGAGTCTGGGATTACCAGTGATGTAGTTTGATTTGTCTCAGAATACGGTGTGTCAATAGAAATTGATAACATAGTTGAATATCAGTAGAGATCCATCTAATAGTCGAATATCAATGGAAATTGATATAGCAGTCGAATATTAATAGAAATTGATATAATAGTTGTACAGAAGTTGATATAGTTGAATATCAAATAGAAATTGATATAGTTGTTAAGTATCAATAGCAATTGATATAGTAGTTGAACAACAATAGCAATTGACATAGGAATCGAATAAATGGAATTTGATATAGTAGTCGAATATCAATGGAAATTGGGATAGCAGTTGCAATCATAGCCTAGTAGGTAATCTGTTGTTGTACCTAGTGTTTATTGACTTCATACTTATGTTATTTTGGATACAAATAAGCCCACTTGTTTATAATTCTTTATTTACATAGAGAGACATCCCAAACAATGTAAATAGGGGAATATAAACTTATGATTCGATGATTTACAATTTCTTTATTTAAATAAAAAGGCATCTCAATCCATTCAAATAATTATAAATCATCCTACTTAAGAATTCCAACACAACGTTCATACTTAGCCGGTGAGTTACAAGGTAGTGTATTACGAGATGATACTGGTGTTCCAAAAGTACAAAATGAATATTCAATCTTGTAAAGCTGATGAGGGTGCTTGTGGTGTAACTAAGGATGATTTGAGCTTTAAAAGTGCATCAAGATCTGTTAATGAGCTTGTGGTTGTAACGGTTGTGAAGATAATGATGTATTATGTTGATGAACAAAATTATGTAGTGTATGCTTAACATTAATATTGGTAGAGATGTCAAGTTTGCTTTAAAATTTTAAGAGATTTTAAAGGTTTATGACGGAATGGTATCCTTAGGACCTAAACAGGATAGTACTTCTACGGGATGAAGAGAAGAATTGATAACTATCCCAAGATAGTAGTTCGGATTATCTTATAAATGAAAACTTTCAAGAATGAAATTAGATAGTACAAATAAGGTGTTAAGATCTTGCTGAGTGGTAAGGCACTATCGTGTCTCTAGATCTTTTTAATGAATTCTGGTGGTTTATCGAGTTCAAGTAGGAAATTAATCTGAACATAACCCAAGTACAACTATTCTTAGTATTTGAAAATTTTAAGTCGAACATAGTTAGTCAGACTATGTTTCACTGTCCCTAGGTTAAATATAGGTGACTAGTCTATATTTAGCCGAGGTTCGATAAAATTTTTAAATACCTAAATTAGGTATACTTGTGATATGTCCGTTGCTTTTGGGAAACTGTCCACTAAACAAAGGCGATGTCAAACCATTCAGTTGCAAGTCCCGCCCATACAAGACTTGTAACCTATGTTTTCACATTCCATTGCATAGAAGATAGTACGGGTAGATACGTGTGGAAAGTAAGTTTTAAGTAGTTCTAAAACAGTCCATACTTGGCCAGGATCACGAACTTTTAACAATGAAGGTTTCAGAAGAAAACTTTGATGAATGTAGAGAAAGTTGTTGAACTTTGATGAATGTAGAGAAAGTTGTTGAACTTTGATGAATGTAGAGAAACTTCAGCTTTTGTAGATGATGGATTAGTTTATCCTTTAGAAATATCATATTTCTATTTGGAAATCGATAGATTGTGATGGGTTTTTGATATCATATGAAATGATATTGGTGAAGTGATGGAATAATTCCAGAGATCATTGCGCAAATCACAATGTCTCGGAAGTAGATTAGACCATTGTGCAATTCACAATGTTAGGGAAGTAGATTAGACCATTGTGTGACTCAAAACATTTGAGAAATGATTAAGACCATTGTATCATACAATGTCCGGGAAATAGGGAAGACCATTGTAATTCGTTACAATATCTTGGACATAAAATGTTGGAGTAGGAACATGATTGAGAGAATGTGGTTGTGTCGAAATGCCCTAGAATAGGCATACGCAGATATGTTTAGTCCATTGTTTAGATAAAATGATTGAAAATAAATCGAGTGTATATATCAACATACTAATATGTTCACGTAGTATAAAAAGGCTTACGGGGAAATGCTCAATTATGCTAAGGGTACATATATCCATATGCTAACATGTTTGTGTAGTATAAAATGCTTAATAAGTCCATAATCGTCTGGAGGATGGAAGACACGGAGAGCGGAAGGCTATAAAAATGTTTTTGCTTGTAAGTGTGGTTATAGTTTAGGTCTCAATTAGACCCGTTTCTCTATAACCATGGCTCTGATACCAATCTGTAACAACCCCAATTCATGGATGCATCGGAATTCAAACTGGGTGTTACTCGACGGCTCAATAGTCACAATAATAGAAAACAAACTCTAATCGAGTCGTTTTAAAAGATTTATCATTCAAATTATATAAATATCAGAGATTACAAACACTACAAAAAAATTGCCATTTAGTGACACACATTTTTAGTGACATAAAATATTTATGCCACTATATCATGGTTTTAGTGGCAGATTTTTATGTGTCATTAAAGATAACGAAGTTTTAGTGGCACTTTATTCTTTATGCCACTAACGTGCATGATTACTACTGACGCAAACTTGATGTGCCAAATTATTTTCACATACATGTTTTATGCCATTAAATGCCATATATGGACTATTTTTTTATATTATTTTTTGATTTTGTAAGTGTGTCGCTATTACCTAAGGTTTTGAAACCCGGGTCGACCCGGCCGGGTTAACCGGTTCGATCGGTTCCGGTCGAAAAAACGGGTCAAAACAACCCGGGTTTCTAAAACCGGGTTAACCGGTTTGACCCACCGGGTTTTGAGTGACCCGGGTCAACCCGGTTCTCGAAACCCGGCCGGGTTTTATTTTTTCAAAATATTTTAATAAAAACCCGGGTTGACCCGGTGGTCGACCCGGTTGACCCGGCGGTCGAACCGGTTGACTCGGTCAAAAAAATAAAAAAATAATAAATTGAAAACCGGGTTAACCCGGCGGTCCAACCGGTCGAACCGGTTGGCCCGGTGCCCGGTGACTCGACCGGGTCGATTACCCGGTTTTCAAAACATTGCTATTACCTAAATAAAAAGCTTCCCAATTTCAAAAGTTTAGGCGGGCCTATGTTAAAATAGAAAAGATGCGGGTGGGCTTTTTTGTTCCTTCTTATTCCTCTTTCATTAGTTTGATAATTTAGATATCCAAAACCCTACCTCTCTGGCCGCATCAAGTTGCTACCTTTCTCATCATCATTCATTTTCAAGCCACGTAATTGCTTTTAGCTTTGATTCTTGTTATCTTAATTCACTTATTATTTTGTATTATGTATGTGAATTGTATAATAGGTAAAGTTACGAAGGAAAGTGTAAGTTGAATGGTTTTTTGTCTTGTAATGTTTTCAACCAAAATTGGTGGGATCTCATAAGTTAATGATGGTTATGTCTTTTTATATCCATTAAAATTTATTTTACCTTTATAATACTTTATTTCTCAACTTTTTCTATGTTCCGAACCATGGTGCAGCAAAGAATTGAATTGAAAAAGGTTCTTCTCTTCTTTATAAGAGTATCGGATTGGATATGGCTAAAGAATAAAAGGTATCAACACCAGGTGCATGCTCTTCATAAGAAAATTTGTGTTGTATCCAATATTTTCTACTCCTTCCGTCTCATTTTATAAGTCAATGTTTGAAAAGTCAAAGTCTTTTTCTTTAGAATTTGACCGTAATTATTTTTTTCTTGTTATATAATACTTGATGAAAAATACACCAATGAAAATACATTTAAAACACAAATCAATTTATATATTTTTTATCAAGTATCATATAACACGAAAAAAAAATTACAGTCAAACTTTAAAGAAAAAGACTTTGACTTTTCAAACATGGACTTATAAAATGGAACGGATGGAGTAATAAATTAATTGATAATGTTAACTAATTAAATCATGTTGTAAATTCTACTAGTGTGAAGTGTGAAGTCTACCAAGAAGCAACAAAGAGCTCGCTTTGTGTTTGTCGCTTGGAAGGAAAACATGGATCTACAATGTAAACCAAATATTTCTAACTCAACTACGAAGGTATATTTACTCAATAAAGTAGTAAACATACTGTTAATGTATCTATATTAAAGCTTTTGAATTCTTCACATCTTTGTTTAATATGTGTAACTTTAATCTATAAGAATTGCTTTTGTTTGTCTACAGATAATGGGCTTTTAAGAGCTTTTCGGCAGTTCCGTCACAAGCATGAAGTCGTAATCTTTTGATAGTTTTAGGCATCTTATATAGTACTGTATGAAGATGGATATTTAGACTTGTGTTATTTTGTTGGATACTTGTCTATTGTATATTGGAAAATTTTGTTAATTAATGAAAATTTCAATTCTACGTAAAATTATTAAATTGTCTATTCATGTGCTATGGTTGAATGAAATTTGGTTTCAAATCCGTGTAAATACATAATTTTGATATAGTGACTATCAACATATATTTTTGAAGCAAACAATATATTCTATTGAATTCATTCGAGTATCACATCATAAAATATATTTAATGGTAGAACGTATGTGCCACAAATCATTTAAATATATTGTGACATATTATTAAGTGCCACTAAACCCCAAAATGTCTACAGCAACACAACAAAAAGTGTCATTGAAACCCTTTAGTGGCAGCGTCGTTAGTGACACTTATTTTTTCTGCCACCAAATGTCTAACAGGCCTTTAGTGGCACTTATTTGACTTATTGTGGCACTTTTTGCATGTCACTAAATGGCACTTTTTTTGTAGTGAAAATGAGATCCCAGAAGGTTCCATGTTTACAATTTACATTAAATGAGTTTTTGAATGATAATAAAATGTATAGCCCTCTTGAATATCCGTGCTCCTCCGTGCCAGCCTCGTTCATTATGGACCTGAAATACATGCTTAAAACAGTAAACACAAAGGTTGAGTGGAATTCGTAGAGTTTGTAGTTAAATCGTTGAACACAATAATCGTAGTGTGAGCTATAGACTCACACTCATAATTAGAAAACAAAACCGTTATTATTGCACTAAGCTCATGCAACCAAAGCATTAACATCGAACCAAAAATTGGCATTATAGAAGCCCTACCAAGGTAATATTGCCATTATACCTCTAAATCTCAAATATAGTGCATTTGTTTGAACTCGTAGTTGTTCAACACAAATGGGATTCGTCAATCCCAATAGATCTATTCATAATATTCGCGCTCACTATAGCTAGTGACTAATGGTTCATGATATAGGGACTTCGAACATGGCAATCGTTACTTAGTGACAATAAAACATAGTCGGGTAAGCATACAGTAGAAAGCATTGTGTTCGAGTAGAAAAATAATAGCATGTATCCCCCCCCATGGGTTTGTAAAATAGTTAAACAATAGAAAGTGGGGCTACGAACTCACCTTAAGTTATGTAGTAAGTAGTGAAAATGATGGTCGAATCGCGAAGGTTTCTACGAGCAACCTATAATAGAATGTTGCGACTTAGGATTGGAGTAAGGAATATGAAGAATTGCCTATATATGTCTTGCATCTAGTCCATGATGTAGTACTTAGTATATAGTGTAAGTCTTTGAACAAAAATGGTTTATGAAACTTGTGTAGTTTGTATATCGCTTACTACCATTCGGGCCGACATAATTCAGAGGCCATGTAGTAAACGTTCGAGGAGCCAGGACACTTTAATTCGTAAATCCACAACTCATCTCGACGGCTTACTTTAATGAACCCCTCACATGAGGCTCCCTACTATTGTAGTATTTGATAAAATATATATAAGTTTTTGATCCGAAAAGTTACATGTCCAAATATTTGAATAAACTTAGGAAAGTTTACTTTTGGATGAAGATTGTTATTACAATGAGTCTCATGGTTATTTTGATGGAGTAGATCCAAATTGGATGTTTATATTGCCATTAACTCTTTGGTTCATGTTTTCGTCTTGGCAAGTTTATATGGTCTTTAGCCGTGTCTTTGCCGTGACTTTGGTCATTTACCATTGTCTTGAGACTCATCCTTGGCCCTAGCCTTGTGGTCTTAGCTTTAGGTCATTAGACCTCTTGGTTTCATTTAACAATAACTATTACATGGTCATTTGGTCTTAAAATGGGCTGTTAAGAATTTGAAGAAAAATATCACTCGTAAAGCGTTTTCAGGGCTCGAGCTTCTTTAAACCTGAACGAAAACGTCGTTCCGGACAACTTTCGTGTTTTAACTTTTTGATGAATCGGACCAGAAGGGCCACTTTCAAAATGGTCAGAATGTTAACAGGTTGTTTTAGGCAGTTTCGGCGTTTTGGTTTCGCTAACTTCTTTTGGCCATAACTTTTGACTCGTGTACTCGTTTTAGGTGGTTCAAATTGCTATGTTTTCCTTTTTAAGTCCTCTATAACAGTAGGTAAGTGTTTCATATCATGGTTACTCTATTTTAGTCGTGGTTCTCAATATAAGTCACTAGTTTTCTTGTTTACTTAACATAAGTTAATATATAGTTTCCAAAACTCGTTTTAATAGTTTTTTATACATCATGAACATAACACAAAGACCGTATATAGAATGAATGAAAAATAATAAGCATGAAAATGATATTGAGTAAGAAAGTGTATTAGGGTTTCTTACAACTTTTGGCCTTAATGAAAAGGGAACTCATGAACTAAGACAAGATCTAAATCCTTCAATCGAAAACCCTAGCTTCCAATCTGTCAACACTACCCTTGCTAACCCTTGCTAGGCTTGGTCTAACCTTGTAAGAACCTTATGTGTTCAGCCCCTAACCACCTTGTGTAGCTAGTAAATTTACCATGGTATCACTAAAGAATGCAAAGGACTTGATGTGGTGAACTTAGAGCTTGAAACTTGAAGTAATACTTGAAGTTGGAAATCAAATGAAGTGTGTTTGGTATTTTTGATGGTATGAACGACTAAGAAGAGGGGTCAAGGGGTTTTATAGTGAGTTGAGGAGGTTTCAAGGGTGGTGACTCCTCATTCTTGCTAGCTAAGTATTGTATGTGTCACAATCTTAAGGAAACTTAGTTGTTAAGTTAGCATATGTGTAGTAATTCTATCTAGATCAAACTTAGTCATGACATGTGCCCTTATGAGTCATAAGAAACGCCACCTATGGCTGTATTTGAGGAGGTGATAAGCTTATGAGTCGTGTTTCTTTCTTGCTAAGTCTTTACATGTGTTGCAAGACTAAGTAAAACTTAGTTATTAAGTCATGACACATGTATGTATCTAATAAATTCAAGACTTATCACCAAGTCACCAAGGCTTAGTTAATCACTAAAATTTCGTCCATGGTCTATTTTGGATGATTAGGTATGAGTTTTTATGTTATCTAGCTTTTACGGAGTGAGTTTTGGTCCCGTTAATTGCTAACTGTAAGTGCTTAAGTCATGAAACTTAAAATCGGGTATCCTAAAAATATGAAACTTATAAATATGTTATAACTTATTAATATAACCTATATTAGCATATTTAATAAGTGATAAGTTCTATCGGGTTGCTTAAATGCTGTTAAAACTGGAAACGCGGGTCTAAAACGCGTAATTCGCGTAAAATGCTGAACTGGAAAACGTAAAATTCCAAAACTTTTGGAATTGTCGTAAAATGAGAGAAATTCATATTTCTATAGTTTATAGTGTTTTATGGACATATCGGGATGCTGGAATGACGTTTAAACCTAAAAGTAAACCTCGGACACGGTTTTGTGATTTTTGCAGAAATGATCCGACGAGTGTCAAACTCTCGGATTATCATTAAAATAGTTTAACTTACGAGAATATGAAATAAAAATTTAGGGAGTGAATAGTGAAAGTGAATAGTAATAGTGAATAGTAAAAATGAATAGTAATCCGAAAATGCGGATTGTTACAAAATTATACATTTCTATATATATTATGTAAATATACAAATAATCATATTATTTCCTTATTATGTAACAGGCAAGAGAAAAAGATCATGGATGTGGATATTTTATGTGGAAAAGTGAATTTGATGACCGTTTATGAGTAATCTCTTTTGCTTCAACATCTTAAGGTGATGGATCTGCACCAACAGAGTGCTCAAAATGTAATGCCAAAGATCTTAGAATAAACATGTTGGAATAAAAAAGACATGTGCTAGAGACAAGAGTAAGGATGCTGAAGGCAAGACTTGAAATGGCAACGAATCCCGACGACCACGACCACGCATGTCAGTCGGCTGCAATACTCCGTGAGCTGTTAGGTGACAAGGAAAATCTTCATATGTAGTATTGTTGTTCTTATTTTTGTTGTTGTTGGTGTTGTTGTTGTTGTTTAATAAAATTTTGTTGTTGTTGTGAAAACTTAAGTATTTCACGAGGCTTCTTTAACAGCCATCGTGTACCTTCGTTAGTGGCGGATCTAGGTATCTTTAATAGCCGTCTCTTGGTGGGTCGAACCACACCCAAGATTTTTATACATCGAAGCACCTTCTGGATTTGTAAAGTTGACCAGGTTCTGAGTTAACCAGATTATGGTGTCCAAACACCCCTTTAAACAACAGGGTATTTAAAATATACAAATTTCCAACACTAAATTACATATACATAAAGAATGGAACTAAAGGAACAATATCACAAGTGACAAACACGAATGCAAACCTTTTATTTAAAACACGCCAGAGTTCTCAACCACATACATTTCATATAGACTCAAATGAAACAACTCGACAAGCAAACAAAACAACTCAAACGAAACAACTCAACAAGAAAACAAAACAACTCGACAAGCAAACTAAACAACTCAAATGAAACAACTCAACAAGCAAACGAAACACACGACATAGACCATAACAAACATCGCCCATTAATTTTTTTTTGCTGCTACTTCCCGCTTTGCTAGAACCTGCTTCCCTTCCTTGCATTTCTTTGCTTGATGAAATGTTCAAACATAGCTTCAAGATTTGTTAATTACCCTATTTCCCATATCATCAATTTTGGTTTCCAACGTGCTTTCATCTCCAACATCATCAACTTAAGCGTCCAATACTCAATGTAGTACGGTTTTTTCTCAACCATTTGAATCTGGTCTCTCATCCACAGGCTAATGTTCTTATAAGAACCATATTTCATAAATTTCATAGCCATATGTATTAAGAACTTCATTAAAGAGGAGCATCGATGATAAAACCTTTGACCACTCCTCTTCTGGTGTATAACCATCCATTGTTATGCGTGCTTTATGAGAATTGACGATCGGGTTTTGTGAGAATTTATGTGCGTTTTGCCGAGATGAGGATGATTCATTATATATAAGTAAAAAATTGGCGGCACAAAGGTAAAATGAGGCGGAAAGATAATCCCGGCGACATGTCGTCGGTATAAAACAGGCGGGAAAAAATCCCGCCCAATTATTCGCTATTATTCACAAGCGGGGAAGCCAAAAATTTGCCTAAATACGTACCGACCACGTGTCGTCGGTACAATAACACTAATAACAAAGGTAAACGTTAATCAAAAGATAATTACAATAATTTTTTTAGTTTATATGTTACTGACGACATGGCATCGGCAACATCTTGGCGGGGCAAATTCCCGCCCAATTTTTCGCTGTTAATGGAGAAGTCAAGTTTGACCAATATGGTCCCGACGACATGACGTCGGGATTTTAAAATCCAAAAAATTCAATGCAGGTTTGGCTCGACCAAGCGTATTTTTTGTCGTTTAGTGTAAAATGTCGACGCTATTTTGCCGTCGGTATTTTGCTCGTAGACAGTTCTCCTTGTTCTAGTAGTGCACATCTTCTTCAACTGCAAGATGGCAAAAGATTTGCGGGCTTTATTGGCGAATTGGTGGGAGTTGAATATTTCGATATGCGCAAACATTATAGAGTTGTGCGCTTGGCTTGACTCTTTGCATATTTCTATTAGGGCGCGCTCGTTTCTCGAAGGAGTTGGGGGGGGGGGGGGGACTTTTTTGTGGTATTTGGAGCTATTAGAATCGCTTGCTTTTTTCTAATTCCCCTCCTAAGAAAGCGATGTTTTAGGACTCTATTCTTTCTCAATCTTTCTTATGGATTACTTCTAGAAATCCTAAGCTTAAGTTAATTGGATAGATTGATTAAAAAACCCTTTATCTTCTATTACTTCTTCGTAAGTTTCTTTTCTAGCTTTTGCTAGTCCTTAATAAAAGCCGTTGTTACAAAAAAAAAAAAAAAAAAAAAAAAAAAAAAAAAGCTAATTAATTTATAACTTTTTTAAAAATTTATAATAATAACTTCAAGCATGGTTAGTATTGTAAACTTTATTTAAGAGTAAATTACATTCGTTTGTCCTTGTGACTTAGGCCAAATCCGTATGACAAATCCCTGATTTTTAACCTTTTCATAAATGATTTTTATATTAAAACAATGTAACATTACTTGTCACTGGGTGGCAATTCTCGACACATAAACAACATGAATCCGACACAAAATTAAACAGGTTTGGGTTAAGGATAAACGGTTTTGGGTCAAAAATAGGTTAAGCTGTCTAACTCGTTTAATAAACAGGTCGTGTTTGGGTTGAGTAGTTATTAAACAGGTCAACTCGTGAACACGTTTAAGTATATAAGCCTCTAGCAATAAAATATATAACTTTTTTTAAGGTTGGAAGTGGATTAAATATATTTTGTTATGTACTTAATATGAGTGAATTACGATAATAACTCATATATCATTGAAACTGACGTTTATAACTCATATATCATGCATTGAAACTGCCGTATAGTTACATGTATGTTATTTTTATCATATTTTATATCTTTATATATCATGTTTGTATTTAAATCAACAAACCATCAATCTTATTCACTGCTTAACCTATTTACTTAAACAGGTTAAACGGATAACAAATGGGTTACACGTGTTAAATAAGTTTGAGAGTTTTTAACACAATTAATAAATAAGTCATGTTTGGGTAAAAGGTTACACTAACCCACCAACTCAAACAAGTTAACACGAACACGACTCGATTGCCACCTCCTGCTATCTCTAACAAATTTATCTTTTGCCCGTTAAATTTTCTCATCACATGAGAGTATAATGATATTTGTCTTCATTTATTTGGACGGACTTAGTCAGCACATTTAACAAGTAAGAACGTTATTAATTATAATTAAAATACAGATAAATTCCCAACACCCGTACCCCACCATCTAATCCCCTATCTCTTTATTTTCTCACTCTATGTCCATCACCATTTTTGCTAATTCTATACCAAGATCAAAGAACACCAAATAAGGAGTATTATTTTATTCTTTTCAATAAAGGATCTCCCCCTTTGCCAACAAAAACCATATAAATAGACCACATGTGACTTGGAGAAAATGTAAACCTTATACTCCATAATAACATTACAAAAACACCCTTTTTCTCCCAAAATCTCTTAATCACCATTTCAAATTCTGCAACAAGATTCCATGGAAGACACTGGTGATGAATACAAGCACTACTGGGAAACCAATATGTTTCTTCAAACCGACGAATTCGATAGGTAATACTTACTAACACACCACTTAACAACTATACACACAATACAGTTCAATTGAGTTTGTGCCAACTAACCTAAACTCTGTCTATCTCGTCGGAGTTTTCTTGACAGCAAGAGGGGCGAAGAAGTTGAGTGACTAGTGGGTGGTGAGGCACCCCTAATCACACTACTTTGTTAAGTAATTATTCAGCCCATGAGCTATTTTCTTAGTAGTTTTGGCAATTATTATTATTATTTTTATTATTATTATTATTATTGGATAATTAGTAAAATAGTCTGGTTGCCCTGGGTCTAGCCATATTTAGCCCGTTTTTGAAAAATTCTCGTTTTATACCGGGTTGCTCTTGGCAACTAGTGCATAGCCAACTACAGAGTGCCACGTCGGGGCAACCTTTTTGTATTTTGGGCAATTTTTTTGTATTTTGGGCAACTTGATGACACTTGTCATCTTTCGGTTGGCTATACGACAGTTGCCCAGGGCAACTGAGCTAAAATGAGAATTTTTCAAAAACGGGCTAAATATGCCTAGACCGTAGGACAACGAGCCATTTTGGTAATTTTCTCTATTATTATTATTATTATTATTATTATTATCAATATTTAGATAAAAAAATTATAAATGAATAACCTAACTGATACTCCCTCCGTCCCATATTAAATGTCATGTTTGACATTTCAAAGTCTTTTTCTCTCAACTTTGACCGTAAATATTTGTGTTTTTGTAATATAATACTTGACACAAAATATATGAATGGATTAAGTTTTAAATGTATTTTCATTGCGTATAATTTTTATCAAATACTATATAACACAAGCAAAAATATTTAAAGTCAAAGTTAATAAAGAAATACTTGAAAAGTCAAACATGAACATTTAATATGGGACATAGGGAGTATGATTTAGCACCAAAATAAATTTACTTGTCAAAACATTCCATTTCAATTTAGTTTAGTTCCCAATTAATATCGTGTAGGTTGAATGATTCGTTTAAAGAACAGCAAATTCATTTTTGTGTGATATATGTTATGATTTTTAAGTGGAGTTCGCCCCCCTTAACTTATAATCCTCGCTCCGCCTATGCTTGTCAGAGTTTTCTTTAACATAAATTGATATAGTAATTGTTATGCAATTTTTGACATGCAGTTGGGGAGGATTAGAAGAAACATTTTCAGGATACTATGACTCGAGCTCGCCCGATGGAGCACAGTCGTCGGCAGCCTCAAAAAACCTTATGTCCGAACGGAATAGGAGAAAGAAGCTCAATGATAGGCTGTTTGCACTTAGAGCCGTGGTCCCCAACATTAGCAAGGTGTGGACCTTCATACTCGTTTAATCTTAAATAATTGGACTGTCGCATCACTTCCTTTATTCATCTTTATTGTGCAATATGGCTCATTTTATGCCACCCAATTTTCACTTATTATAGTGAAACATTATATTTAGTTTGGCAAGTTAGCTTTGATCATTTAAGGTATTTATTTCTCATTTTAGATGGATAAAGCGTCTATAATTAAAGATGCAATTGATTATATACAACATTTGCATGATCAAGAAAGGGTTATTCAAGCGGAAATAACGGAACTTGAGTCGCAAAAATTGGAATCCGGGGTGCTTGAATATGATCAAGAGATGGTGTTTATGTCAACAGAAAAATCTAAGAAGAAAAAAATTGAACCATCTTTTGATTCTAGTGAGCCTAGGTCATATCCTGTCGAAATACTTGAAGTAAGTGTTTATTTCGACTTCAAACAATATTTTCTCATATCTCACATGCTTGTACTTAAATTTGTATTGTCATATTTATATGGTTTGATAGTTAAAAGTGTCGTATGCTGGTGAAAAGACGGTTTTGGTGAGTTTGAAGTGTAGGAAAAGAAGAGACACAATGGTTAAGATATGTGAGGTTTTCGAAACTTTGAAGCTCAATGTTGTAACGGCTAATGTAACCTCTTTTTCTGATATCCTCTACAAGACACTCTTCATTCAGGTGACTTCCTTTAACTTTTACTTAACAAAGTAACCTACTTGGCTTTATGATAATTTTGGTTCATATTAGTTTGCATAAGATGACAAGCTTCATGATGTCAATGTATCCATCAATGGAAATATCAATGATATTGTGGGTGCTTTCTTGAGGATTATGGTAGTGAATGAGTATTAAATTAAAAAGATATTATCAGTTAATAATTTAACATATCTATTTTGAGTTAAATATAATGATAAGTGTATGCTTAGTTTGTTTAGTATGTATAGGTAGTAGTGGGTATCCAAATACAATTATTTTACAAAAGGGGGAAGACGTGAACTAGAATAGAAATGACACAACATAATTAGATACGTATGAACCGATAGAAAATGACTAGGAGACCTTAAATTATTTGCCTAAAATATGTGGAAATATGTTACTTTTTCGTTTTAAAATTATTGTCATAAGACAAAAATTAGAAAGTTTAATAAAAGTGAGATCATTATAATTCTCAACCACTCAAACGAATTATTTTTTCACTAAATTCTCTCTCTTTTTTTACTAAAAATGGAAAATGAACAATTAATTTGAGACATACATAAAATGAAATATGAACAATAAATATAAGACGATGGAGGTATTTGTTTGTGAAGTAGTGGATCCTTGTGTTGTCATCAATAAGATGTTGACACATATGTTTATGCATATATTTAAGCATACCAGTTAGGCATGTCAATCAACGTTGTGTACTAAAATCATGCGAATGTTTAATATCTGGTTTTATAATTCTTGTAGTACCATCATATAAATACGAGTACTAAGGGGGCGTTTGGTTGGAGTAATTTAGAATTCCGGAATTCTAAATTCTAGAAAATTTAAATTCTTGATAATTTAGAATTCCGGAATTTAAAATACCTTTGCATGTTTGGTTGACAGAAATTTATAATTTTTTTTAATATAAATTTCATAAATATTCTATTTAAAAGTTTACAAAATTTTATAAAAAAAGTTTATAAAAAATTTATAAAAAAAAGTTTATAAAAAATTTATAAAAAAAAAAGTTTTTAAAAAATTTATAAAAAATTTATAAAAAAAGTTGATAAAAAATTTATAAAAAATTTATAAAAAAAAGTTTATAAAAAATTTATAAAAAAAGTTTATAAAAAATTTATAAAAATTTTAGAAAAAAAAGTTTATAAAAATCTATACAAAATTTATAAAAAATTTATAAAAAAAAAGTTTATAAAAAAAATTTATAAAAAAAGTTTTTAAAAAATTTATAAAAAAAGTTTATAAAAAAACTTTATAAAAAATTTATAAAAAAAGTTTATAAAAAAAGTTTATAAAAAATTTATAAAAATTTTAGAAAAAAATTTTATAAAAAAAGTTTATATTTTTTTTTTCATAAATATTATATTTAAAAGTTTATAAAAAAACAATAAGAAAAAAAGTTTATAAAAAAAATTTCCAAGTAAATTAAAATTCCTCACTTTTTGGAGACATTTTAATTTCCCCATTTTAAGGAATTTTAATTTGCTTTGGCATTTAGAATTCCCCCTCTCTTTTGAACCAAACATGGGAATTGGGGGAATTTTAATTTCAAATTCCCCCAAATTCCCCCAAGTTACTCCAACCAAACGCCCCCTAAGGGCATTATCCACTATGGTAGTTTATGAAGATGTTTAAAAACTTGTAAACCATAGTGGGGATCCATTTCAAACCTATGTGTTATGAAAAGATCTAAATATTGAACCTTTTCATAATATAATGTCTTTAATTATGTGAGATGTTTGTTTAACAAACAAAAAGGTGTATAATTTAGGGCCCGTTTGGTATGTGGGATTTGCTTGGGTTTTGGATTTAATAAATGCAAATCATGTGTTTGGTTGTGTTTATGGGGTTTAAAATTGGGACTCAACCCTAATGGTCTCACACTTTTCAAAAGTAGAGGGAGGTAGGGGTGTGCACGGTTCGGTTTGGGTCGGTTTTTGGCTAAAACCGAAATCGAACCGAAATGTTCGGTTTTTATATAACCCGAAACCGAAACCGTTCGGTTTTTTCGGTTTTTCGTCGGTTTCGGTTCGGTTTTTTCGGTTTCTAACCGTTTATATTTGGGCATGACAAATTTATACCAATAAACTTGTATTTATTTATTTTTTTTGTCAATGTAAGCATAATAATGTTTATTCCATAATTCTATAATTACACACATATAGATGAGACACAGACTTGGAAATAAACATACAAATAGTATGATCATCGTTATATATTTATTGATATATATTCTCAAGTAAACACACGACACGACAAACACGTATATAAATATAAAAGTTAAGATAAATATATTATATATCTACCCACAAAATGAATATAAGCTTATAAATTTGATTTATTTAGTTATTTATTTATATTATATTAATTATATATTTTTATATAATAAAATCGGTTCGGTTCGGTTTTTACGGTTCGGTTTTTGGACGAAAACCGAAACCGAACCGTATATTTCGGTTTTTAAAAAAGTAAAAACCGAACCATCGGTTTTTAGTTTCGGTCGGTTTTTTCGGTTCGGTTTTTGATTCGGTTTCGGTTTTTTCGGTTTTATTTGCTCACCCCTAGAGGGAGGGGTGGGGTTTGATAAATATTTATGTTTTTTGTGAGCCCCACTTATAACTCTACTCTTATTTATCTCTATATTTATTTTTAATAATAATATTTTTTATTACAAAAATATTATATAAAATAATTAATAGTATTAAATATTATTTTCTCTCTCCAACATCAAATCCAAATCCAAATCCAAATCCTAATCTACAACTTTATATTCAAATTCAAATCCTAATCTAAACTCATCTATAAACCAAACGGGCCCTTACGCTGTGTTCTTGAGTTTTGATTCTCTTCCCTTTCCCCTTCCTTTCCCTTTCCGGCCAAAAATGGGCGGAAGATTTTATTAAGAAATCTTCCTCCCTCTTCCTTCTCAGCTTCACTTTCCCCTCTTAAAAAAAACTCAAGAACACAAAACACATTCCATTTCCTTTCCTTTCCTCTCAAATTTTAACTCGAGAACTGAGCGTTAATGTCGTAACACAAGTTTAAATCTTTTAAAAAGTTTACCACAGTATGCCTTACATTAAAAAGAATCTTGTAAAAAATTGTTGTAGAAAATTTACTTTCTATTATCAATTCATGTAAGTGAGTTGAGATCATTATACACCAAATATTTTTTTACAAACGAACTAATTCTTACCATTAATTTTTCATTTAAAAAAAAAAAAAAAAAAAAAAAAAAAAAAAAAACAAACTTCTTTTCATTTTTTATTTTTATTATTTAAAAAAAATTGTAATAAAACTTTTTTATCTTTTAGTAAACGGGCACTTCGATATACTTTCGACGATTTTTTTTTTTTTCGTTTTGTTTTAATATAAAATCAGCGTCTGAAAAAATTACATGTGATTTGTATGTTTGAAATCACGTACAATTTCACAAATTACATGTGATTTGTTTATTAAAATCATGTGTGATTACATAAATCACATGTGATTTAATTCTCGTCGTGATTGTATGATTCTTTTCACGTAACGATTAACAGTTTGTGATATATTTATTATTATTATTATTATTATTATTATTATTATTTTGTTAAAAGTATTGAATTTTTTCTGTTTTGATATAATATTAAAAAAATAAAAAATAAATGTGATTGGTTCATTGAGTGTAAGAAGAATTTGAGGCCTACAATAAATTTTTCTCATGTGAGTACATGTTCGTGATAAATGGCACGTTTATGATATCACCAATAATTGAACTCCTACTCACTCGCCGTTAAAAATAAAAAATAAAAAAATAATTGAACTCTTGAATTATCAATATTTTCATTATTTTGTTAACAGTGTAACTTGGACACTAAAGATTGTGTTGCTGACAAAAAGGTGATGTCGATATATCTATTTGTCTTATACAAATTACCAAGAGTCATCAATCTTGTTATGAAATACGTTGTTTCTTGTTTCAATTGAGGGCCCATTTGATACAAGGTTATTGATGGGTGTGAAATAAAGAAGCATCAAATACTATGTTTGGTAATTTTTTTTTTTTTTTTTTTTTTTTTGACAGACTATGATGAATCATTGATTTGATACTTACATCAAATGGTTTCTTTCAATTGATACTATCCAATTAAAATTCATTTTTTACTTTTTAAAAATTCTCAACCACAAATTTATTTATTATCAATCTTATCTATTTTTTTTTAATTTTAAATAATATACAGTAACTTAATTTAAACCACTCATATATATATATATATATATATATATATATATATATATATATATATATATATATATATATATATTATTTTTCTTTCTCCTCATTTAATTCAAACCTATAATTAAATACAATTTATTTCAAATCTTTCTCAAATCCAATTCTAATCCCACTTACAAACCAAAGGGGCCCTAAAATATTCAAGAGTCTTTATACATGTTTTAAGTTTCATTCAAAAGAAACTTTTTTTTTTTTTGGTTTATGTTTTCTTATAGTTAAAGAAACATACTGTATATAAAATCATGATGGTACTAAAGCAATCATTGTCTATAAAAGTAAAAAACAATACATACACGTTTATTTGAAGTTGTCAAAAAATTAAATAGTGAAAACAAAGTTTCAGCTTTCGATTATCGTTTTACTCGTGGGCATCTTTGAATGTTTCACGAGTATTTTTAGAAGACACAACTTTCACACTATAAACGACTTGTTTGGGTGTAGCTGGTCATGTTTTGAAGAAATAAAACACTAAAGGTACTCTTTCCGTTTTAAAATAATTATCCATTAACAAAAAGAAAACGTGTACTACACTATTAAATTTGTGACGGAGAGAGCATTAAATTTTGGAGGCACTTGATAATGCACAACTGAAAGCAACTTTTATTGAATTTATTTTCTTTATTTTGTTATCTTAGTATGTGAATTTATCTATACTACTTATAAATCATTTAACACCCTCTCTCCTCTAACTTTTTAAGATTTCTATATATAAATTTTAAGTAAATACAACTACTTAAGCTACATGTACAATTAATTTATGCATAAACACTTACACATATTGACCGGTCAACATTTATAATTAATGTCATCTTTAAAACACCATTTGATAAAATGTATAATTAATAAAACACTATGTACAAACAAATCAAGCTTTAAAAGGATCACTCTCTCTTCATTAAAGTCACCTAAAACATAAAATTAAAACATACACATGATAAAGCATATGGTACAAACTTTTCATCAATTAAAACATATGCATAATTTCTCTAGCCTTTTTTTTTTTCTTTTTTTCTCTCTCCGGCCTCCTTTTTTTCACAATTTTTAGATTCATTAAGATGCTTCTTGCTCACCTTGAAAAAAATAATTCATGTAAAAAAAGATTGTATAACAAAAAACCTAAGGTATTATTAAAAAAAAAACATGGATATATAATATTTTTTTATATAAATTTGAGATTATAAAAACTTAAAAAAAAAAAGTCAATAAAAAGGAACTAGCAAAAAGTATAACAATCAACTACAGTCAACAAATCAAAATAATCACAACTGATCATAAACATCTAATGCATAACAAATCCACAACTAACCTATAAACCCATCTCATTACAACAAGAAAAAGAACGACAAACCTATATTTAATCTACAACATCTTTTCCTTATAGCCAATAAACATAACCCAACATTCCCATCTCACATAACAACATACTTAATACAATAAAAATAATCTAAGATCTTTAACGATCCAACACAACCCATCATCGATCTCTTGAAACCAAGAACCAACAAAACAATAACAACAAAGCCACGGTTCAAGGCTTGTGTCATGGATTTGTGTGGTTCGGCTAAAAAGAAAGAAAACAACTTACCCAATACCTTATTTTCAAAAGATCTTGAAGACGAAAAGAGTCAAGTAACGAGAACCACAAAAGACGTGTTTATGTTCGTGGTTTGGATCAAGGAACAAGGGTTTCGTGATTATCTCTTGGTTTGGGTTGTGTCTTTTTGAGAAGAAAGAAAGATAGGGTGTTTGTGATTCGGATTTAGCAAGAAAAAAATAATAAGAGCATTTGGTGTTAGTTTTTTAGTAAAGTAAATGAAATGATGTGTGGTGGCTATTTTGTGAAAAGGAGGCATATGAAATGTGTTTAAGATGCTAGGGTAACAAGGCTATTTGTGAAGATATTTTGGGCAGAAGGTTTTATATCATTTTAGATCACCAAGTGATGGATTGGTTATCAATTTTTGAAGTAGTGTTGTATTTGTGAAGATATTTTGGGCTGAATAAAGTTTGAACTACGGATAAATATTGGGCTGATATTTTGAACTGTGACTTCGAATTGGGCTGAAGTATTGAGTTCGTTGAATTAAGCTACCGAGTTATTGTCTGTAAAACCGTGAAAGACAAAGTGGCTGGTGAATGAAGAGAAGTAGGGCAACATTAGTCATATCATTTTTGGGTTAATTGCAATAGTGGGTCGGCTGTCAATGTTCAATTATCGAACAACATTTGCTCGCTGCAAAATATAGTCACAGGGTATCCACCGCCGCATCGCGCGGGTACCCTGCTAGTATGAAATATGTATATTCACCATCCTGGACACTTAAATTTTGTATATAGTTTTTTCATCTAAGGCACCACAGTTGAATGTATTGATGTGTATGTGTTACAGGCTGAAGAGGAAGAAATTGATCTTTTGAAGATACAAATCCATACTGCCATATCAGCTCTAAATGACCCTCCAAGTCCAATGAGCACCTAGAGGCTAGGCATCCATTTCCGTCTTCTAATTTTAGCGTGAAAACATTCTGTAAGGTATGCGAGTCATACATGGACATGTTTTCATAGAAATATCCGATGACTCGTATACTTTATGGAAAATTGGAAAGAAGAAGAAGATGCAAACGAATAAACGAGTGTATCCATCCTCACTCCCTTTCTTTTTAGCGTTTACCTTGTAATCTACCTTTTTGCCCTTAGTGACCTACGAGAGTTTTTCTTCTTGATTTTTATCCTGGTTTGTTTTTTCCTCAAGAGGATACTTTTGTCCAGAGTATATCATTAAGATGGTCTCTTATAAGTTTAGCTATAATATTTGCATATCATCGTATTAAGTGTTCAATGGAAAGTTTTTGTTCTCTTATAAGTTTTAGCTATACTTTGACTCGATTATTTTACCATCTAAAAGCTAACATCAACCCCAGTTGAGAACTCAGTTTAATGAACTCAAAAACATGAAATCATAAATGCCAGTAATAATGTATCCGTTGCTTTCTGAAGCGATGTTCACTAAAAAGAGCAAAGAACAATAAAATGACTAAACAATGATACAACATAATAATCACAATCAAGTCTGTCCAAAGACGAGTACCATAATCTGTTCCTGGTGTTGAGATTCAAGTTAAAATGTCGATCCGTTAAATCCAAAAAACGAGCGCTGTAGAACAAGAACGAAAGAGTCGTTAGAAAAGCATGAGAAGGAAAAAAAAAAAAAAAAAAAAAAAAAAAAAGACTATTTTTGCAGATTAAGAAACATACCTCAACATCATAAAACTTGATATAGAAACGTGAACTATCTACAGAGAGTTTTGTTTGAAGAATATCTGCAATGGTTGAACTCAACTTCCCATTGACGGTTGGATTAAGCCCTCCAATTGAAATCACTTCACCATATGCAGCTGGCTCTTCTGTGCCAGCAAATGCTATCGGCACACCTCCATTCAGCACAATCATAACGTACTGCCCGTTTAAATCATGTCATCTTGAGATAAGTATAAATAATATATGCAGTACAATCTGTATAATCAGGAGGGTGCAGAAGCATGTTGTGAAACATAATCATTTACGTCTTATAGCTGAGGCCATAAGCACTTGAAGACCATTAGAACCTCTCTTTTCACAAATTTATGTTCCAAATTGCTAGTCTAGTTTCTATACGGCTACTGCCCAAAAGATTACATAAACTTGTGATCGGACCTCATGGATTGGTCGACCAAAAGGTAGGAAACCATGGTTACGTACCAAAAAAAAAAAAAAAAAAAAAAAAAAAAAAAAAAAAAAAAACTTGCGATCGGACCATGGATAAATGCTTTTTAATGAGGAAGCAGTATGGTACACGGACCAGGGACATGCCAGTCGTCCGGATACTAAGAGATAGGAAAGGTTGATAGCTAGAGTGCTTTCATATTCGTTTATCATAGAGATGTATTTAAGCTACTGCAATTACGTATGCCTAGAATCACTGAGGAATAACTTGGTTGTGAGATGTGTCTATTCACAATTGGTTCATCAATGATCACATACAATATTGTCCATGTAAAATAGTTTAGAATACTCAGTATAGAGATACCATACAATATGGTGTAAGGGTTTTTAATTTATAACGTGACATGAATAACGCAAAATATGCCAGAGAAAAAAAAAAAGGAACTAAATGAACATTTATCAATTCAACTAGGATTGACTCGAGTCATACGAATAGCAATAAGTGATAATGACGGCAAATACTCTGTCCAATAAGAAAAAGTGTGGTTTAAACTCATTATTAGTCTTTACTCTTCGACTTCAAACTCTATAACAATTTTTTGTCGCAAACTTGACACCTCCTATTCGAGTGATTAACTTTTTGAATCACCATAATTAGTCTTTCATAGCAAACAAACCATCATTCTTGCATAAACTCTTAGTAGACAAAATTGCAAAGTAAGTGATGTAAAGCTAAGTTTTCTTAGGCTACGTTTTATAAATCGTAAAATGATGTAAAGCTAAACGTTTTCCGAATAGGAGCGTTTAAATAAAATCCAAAAGCTAAACTCTGGTCGCCAAACAAGCATTATATACTACTAAGCGCTCCAAAAAGCTCGTTGCTAAACACGCATAGAAACCCAAGTAAGTGCAACACATTAAGGTCAAGTTATTCACAAGCATTTTATCAAACAATTGATATGCATTATATATAAAACAAATAAAAAAAGGGGAGGTTATGAAAGAAACTTTACAGACTCAGGTTTTCCAATGATCTTAGCAACAGCTTTAGTGGCATCTTTCAAGATGTCAGAAGAAATCACTGGGTCTATTGGAATGTTGGTGAATAGATTCAAAGTTGGCATCTTTTTTATTCTTCTCAAAAGTTTCTGGTTATTTCTGAGTTGGTTGGAAATGGGTGGCCTCTAAATTTTTTTAAGATAAAACATGAAGGATGAAGCAAATTGACTTTTTTGGTCTTTTGTGATATATGTTGGGCTGATCCAATAGGCCCATTTTGGTTAATGTAATTTTTTTTTTTTTTTTTAGGGCGGGTGTACAAACATAGTATACAAAAGTATGTTTGCCGAAATTAGTTGTTGTTAGCTAGAGCTGAAGCTTTTATTTTCAGATATGTTTGATAGTGTTGTAACGAGAGCTAGAGCTAATATGTGTAAAACGAGGACTTTTTCACCTGCGCTCCATTGCGGGGCGCGGGGTGTTATGTGAATTTTGTTTTAGTTACATGAACATTTCTTAAATTTAACTTAGGGATCATTTCTGAAATCGGTAGGTAATTGCAGGGACTATTTATGTAATTTTTCATCACACAAACGGTCCTCATATTTAACCTTCGGACTGTGTCTTTAACCGCAAGTGTTGTTATACAAAGAGTTCCTTAATATAACCTAGGGACTATTTTCGTAATCGCAAGTAAGAGGAGACTTTTTTGCAAACGTAAGGACTTTTTATGCAATACAGGTATATTGGAGGGACGTTT
>JARVZY010006340.1:0-26673 GCA_030686995.1 Artemisia argyi
TCTTGTCATCCTTACTATTTTGAAATGCGTTCCTTTCATCATGTGGTTACCTTACGAATCTTCCTCGCCTTTTAAAGAATTTCTTGAAATCTCTTACGGCCACGGCATATTCTTCGTCATCACTTTCGGAAGATGAGTTATCTTCGTTATTGGATTCCTTTCTAGCTTTCAAGGCGATTGACTTGCTTTGCTCTCGTTTTCCTTTGACTATTTCGGAGTCCTTCTTTATAATAACTTCATGGACTTTCAAGTTTCCAATTAATTCATCAAGTTGTAACGTTGATAAATTCTTTGATTCTTCAATAGCCGTCACTTTAGCTCGCCATTTCGGGTGAAGAGCCTTAAGAAACATCCTAACAAAAATCTTACTAGAAAAATTCTCATCAAGTGCTTTTAAACTTATGATGATAGTGTTAAATCTAGCAAAAGCATTATCAATTGATTCCTCTTCCGGAATCGTGAATTGCTCATATTGTTGAACAAGTAGATCTATCTTATTATCTTTGACTTGACTATTACCTTGGTGAGTTATTAGTAAAGAGTTCCAAATTTCTTTTGCGGTTTCACACATAAAGATCCTTTCGTACTCTTTACGTGGTAGCGCATTATAAATAACCATTTTTGCTTCATTATTTTTAGCAAGTTTTCTTTTTAAATCATCATTTTGTTTTTCAAAAGGTACGATTTCATCTTTCTTTGTTTCGGGATTATTTTGAATAGGTAAGAAATCACCATTAGTAATAACATGCCAAAGATCTAGATCTTTTGATTTCACATAAGTTTCAAATCGATTTTTCCAATATAAAAATCCATCACTTTCAAATAGTGGTGGTCTTTGCATAGATTGCCCTTCTATGTATTTTTCAGATTCCATAGATCGTTACAAGTTTTAAAATACAATATATTTTAAAAATCTTGTTAGACGTGGCTCTTGATACCAATTGTGGAAGACTAGAAGGGGGTTGAATAGTTTTACGTCCTTTTTAAATTTATATTCAAAATCTTTTGTAACTTATAAAAACTTTCGATTCGATCTTATGTGAATTCAAGTATCAACAACTACAAGCAAGACTAATCTAATAATGAAAGTATTGAAATAGAATGAATAAAAGATAGAGTTAGAAAGATCAAACCACAACACGCGAATTTATAGTGGTTCGGCTACAAGGACACCTTCCTTGCCCTACTCCACTCCCCGAGTACCACACTCGATAGTTTTCTTCACTATGTCAACAAACTCCTTATGGCGGAGAAACCTTACACACCTTGGCTTACACCTATTAACGACGCTAAGCTAAATGTCGAGTTCTAATCGTAGCTAGAACCAATCTCACAACTTCTTCAAGACTTCACTCCTTCTTCACACCTTCACAACTTCTTCAAGATAGCTTCACACATTTTCTTCTTGTCTACTTCACACCTTCTTCTATGCACAACTTAATCACAACAACTAAACTACTTTACAACACACCTAGTATCTACAATCAACAAATTCATACAACACTTTACAAATATCTAGCACTACTACAAGATGAAACTAGCTAATCACAACACTACTACAATTTAATGGATGTAGAGGAGTGTTCTTCTTTTTGCACTTGAGTGGATGAAGCTTTGGATCACTTAGAAACAAAGACTTATGAATTATATGATCAAAGGATATTTGAGATAGAAAAGGAGATTAGATCAGAAGGTTTTGAGTGCAAAAAGGTGAGAAATTTTGTGGAATGAACCAGTATTTAAAGAAGAACAAAATACTGTTCTAGAGCGTGACCGGTCCCCTTAATGATTAAGGGGGCCGCCTTATGAATTAAGGGGGCCGCCCCCTTCAGAACGTTGGTTTATTTTGTCCTCTTGTGGGGAAGGTTTTTCTGGATAAAATTTTTCATTTTTGGTTAGAAATTTGAAATCATATATTAATAATGATTTAAACATATTCTTTTAATTCCAAAAATAATTATGTAAAAGATATAAAATGTTTAAGACATTTTATAAGAGTTCTAGTGATTAGAAAAATCTCCTTTGATCATGTAATGCATAAGTCACTTAGTTTATGCATACCTTAAGTGATATAAGTTGTAGAAGTAAATATTTGTTACTAAATACTTGTTTACGTCATAATCTTGACTTAAGTTAGTTTACATTTTGTGATTATCAAAACATAGAGTTATTGAGAAATATTAATAACGTTTTTAAACATTATTTATATCAACAACGGTGTACGAATATTCCAGAATATATTAATCTTGGACCCCACGTGAAGTTACCTAGATACGCCACATCTACTTAGTAGATGCACTGCATCGATCCCTCAGACAGAAACTATAAATACCCCAAGATACAGCCGAATTTCGGGTACCAAAACCTAGAGAAGCTGCAACATAAACCCTAAGGAGAAGAAGAACAACGAAAAGGCAACACAGGACACACCACATTGAAGATCTTAAAGCAGTAAAAAGGTTCTGGTTGCAATTTAACTCAATTAAGTAGTTTTGTTTTATTGTAATAGTAAGTTTTAATCCATCAAGATTGATGGGCTTGTGACCGCCATATTTCTCCTCTTAAAATTGCTTTCCCATCGATTAAAGTTTATATGATGTTTTTTTGGTTCCTTTTATATGTGCATTGATAACCTCTGTGCCTATCAGTGGCTTGTTCGGGGCTACCATACCTCCTCCCATGATTAGTTCACTTGCCTAATACGTTAGTAAATTAATTCTTAAGCATAAGTAATCATTAAGGGTTTACTCGCCTATACTTAAGATACAACGAGACAAATTAGATTACGATACTCATCATATAAAACTAGCAATAAAACAAGTGTCAAGCTACTTAATCATTAGTCAGACCTTCTTATATGTATCTATTATCTATTTGTTTATGTGTTTTCCATTCGTTGTAATTCTATCTCATTAGTTATATTTTATAGTTTTAGTTAATTTAACCAAATCGTGCTAGTCTATCTGAATAAACACCCCCTTTGTGTTAGATTAGGTTGTAAAACTAACTTAGGAATTAAAATACTGATTAGACTAACTAGATATTACGTTACACTCTTAGTGATCAACACTCTGCTTACCACCATCTACATATTGATCGGGCACACTGCTCGTTAGTGTGTGTGTTATAGGATAAGTCGGCAAAATATAAATTTAAAACTTGATAAGGCATAAACACGTCTATACTACAACGTGACACAACACACATCATTTATTTAGTTTCTTTATGTGTTATAAATTGGCTTAGTTTGATTTTGGTAATTATATTTGACTGTTAGTGATGCCAAAAAGTAGTATTGAGTGACTTTGTAATTTTTTGTTTCATAGCACTTTCAAGTAATTTACGTTGTTTATTTAGTTCCTTTATGTGTTAAAAATTGGCTTAGTTTGATTTAAGTAGTTATATTTGACTGTGAGTGGTTAACAGTAGTGTGTAGTTGCTTGTGTTAAGTGATCACAACTAGTCTTTGTGAATGGTTAACATGTATAGTCTTGTTTCATGTTTCATTCTGTATAAGTGATTATATCTCTTCATATTGGCTATCTTTATAGATGACAATGAAAAGGCGGAGAGCTTTTGTGATCGTATAAAAAAAACATTATTGCAAATCTTAAACATTTGTTATACAGGGCTAAAATCCTAAAGGGTTACTTTTTTCAATGATGCGTGGGAATTGCACCAGGCTTTACCTCTCAAGGGATCTTGAGAAGCTTACAACCCCCACCAGGCAGTGTACCTGATCGTTGTAGTATAGTATAGTGACAAGTACCGGGGGATGGATCGTTCAGCTTAGGAATAGTGTCGCTAGGATTAGAAAACCTAAATACTAGTTCTAAAGGTGAGGGATGATTATTTTTGTATTTTTTTATATTTTCTGAAAGCGAATAAAAATCTCGGGTTTGAAGGATTTGGGCGGAATTAGTTGCTAATCAACTAACCCAATACTAAAGATGCAATCAAAATAAAATACTAGAAATGAAAATAAACTAAATTATACTAAAGTTGTGAGCAATAAGTGGAGAAAATGTGTTTACTTAGATTTCACTACTCCCTAGACATCTTTTACACGTTAATTACTTGTTATAATTGCATGGATGACGGATCGTATTCCTTAATACCATTCATGGGGTGGCACACTTAACTCCCCAATTCTATGAGCTCTTATCTCCTCCTACACCATGCCCAGCACAACTATAGGGATTGTAAACAGTGGCTCATGCATTAAATACAACCAATAAAGACCTAGTGTGCGTCGGTTCATGTTTCTTAAGACATTCAAGCATGTTACTAATTGGAGATCTGCCAGTTTTCTTAAGCCTAACATATAAATCATTCATCCAAGACAAGTATAAACAAGTAATCAACACATAATTAACATCTAGGTTTCATTAGATCCAAGCAAACACAAGATAGATCTAGCCTAGCATGATGGAATTAAGACAAGAACAAGATATAGACAACCAACACATAGACATATTGATTGAATTAAAAGAACACTTATCTCAATTACACATGAAAGGTATCAAGGGTTTGGAACCCTTGAAAAACCTGTAAAATTCGCACCAAAATCGTACTTAGGGTTTCTCCAAAACTTCTCTTTTTTTTAATGTGAAAATTAGAAAACTATATATAGGAAAAGGGGTCTGACGGCGTCAAGACCAACATTGTGACACCGTCACCTCGCCGCCAAAACTCTTCTCAGACTGCCTTGATCTACATTTGACGCCGTCAAGACTTAATCATTTCCAGGCCGTCATGACTTTTACTCTTGACGCCCTACCTTCGTGACGCCGTCAAATCTGTACTGGGTCGTCATGGAATTTTGCTCTTGACGCCGTCAGGAAGTTACTCTTGACGCCGTCACCTACTGTTCCCAGCATGGAAAAATAAGACTTTGGCGTTTTCTTCACTTTTATGCTCCAAAAACGTCCGAATTGCTTCCTTTTCCAGATTTCTCTCCCAAAGTACCTAAAATCACAAAAGGAACGATTTAGGGCAATATTTGATCAAATAAATTCGAATTCGGGCTTAAATGACCCCCTAAAAACGGATCATTTTTCGCCTCATCATATACCCTTACACTTGAGATTTGCTTGTCCTCAAGCAAATGCGCTTTTATTCTAGTCAAAATACAAGTTAGTGGTCATTTAATACTAATATAAAAGTAATTACAACAAATAATCGTTCCACTAAAGACCAATAGACAAGCACGGAGGTCATACACTAGCACCTCACAAATAGTGTTTAGATACTCACATCTCTCGGGTGTAATAAAGTGTAAATTACAATATGGAAATGGAAGATATCTCTCACTACCTGTCATAGCAAAATAGATTACCATAGGCTTGGGAAAGGATCAAACCTCCACCACATGGCGTAAGCACCTAGGATAAACTATCAAAGAGGTCTTTTAAAGGGTTGTAACGTTAGGTGTAGGGATATGAAATACACGGTTTTGTTGGATAAAGGAAGTTTTACTGGTGGCGAGTTAACAATCTTGGTTAATTACATGTACAATATGGCGTTGCTAAGCCAAGACTAGACTCGACTTAAGCTAATAAATGAAAAATAACAAAAAAACATAAAATGAACATAGAATAAAAAGGGATGGTACTCCGTATGTTTTTTCTCTTTTCCTTTTTCTATTTTTTTTTTTTCTTTTTCTTGATTTTTTCGATTTTTTTTTTTTTTTTTTTTTTTTTTGCATACACTCTTACCCTACCATCCAAAATAATACATCATAAGGAATGAACATTTCCCTTACACTTGAATTTTTGCATACTTTACATTAAACTAATCTAATGACTCGAATTAAGAAAATCAAAACACTTGGAGCACTTTTAAGATTAACGTACATATGGGGGTAATAAATGATGTTCTTCCCCATTACTCCATACAATAAGTACTTACCCATGAGTCCCAATCGTCCCAAAACAATATGTACAAGGATATGACTCGACTTAGCAACCATGTAATCAATTAGAAAGTTAACTTAGGGTTTAACAAATAACAATAATGCACTAAAAATGAGCGCATACACGGAAGGAAAAGGGGTCTGACGGCGTCAAGACCAACATTGTGACGCCGTCACCTCGCCGCCAAAACTCTTCTCGGACTGCCTTGATCTACATTTGATGCCGTCAAGACTTAATCATTTCCAGGCCGTCATGACTTTTACTCTTGACGCCCTACCTTCGTGACGCCGTCAAATCTGTACTGGGTTGTCATGGAATTTTGCTCTTGACGCCGTCAGGAAGTTACTCTTGACGCTGTCACCTACTGTTCCCAGCATGGAAAAATAAGACTTTGGCGTTTTCTTCACTTTTATGCTCCAAAAACATCCGAATTGCTTCCTTTTCCAGATTTCTCTCCCAAAGTACCTAAAATCACAAAAGGAACGATTTAGGGCAATATTTGATCAAATAAATTTGAATTCGAGCTTAAATGACCCCTAAAAACGGATCATTTTTCGCCTCATCATTCAACATCTAATGATGTAATGTAAATACTTTTATTTGAGTTTGTAATACAGTTTCGCTTTCTTGAATAATCTTTGCAGATGTCAGATCCAAGGTTGGGATTAAATTGATTCAATGTTTGGCGGATGATGAAGAATTATGGTCTAACCTGGGTAATTCCTTTAATGATGAATTATTGGAGCAGATGAAAGCAAGATATGGGACATACAAAACCATTATAGAGGAAAATGTAGATGAATTTTTTGATGAGCATTTTATGAGGACAAAGTTTGGAATAAAAGGTAAAAGTATTCAACCTCTTAAAAGGGTGTTTGAAAAAGCAAATAAGTCTTATTTATTTCATTTTAGCTATCTTTACAGATGATAAGGGAAAGGCAAAAGTGACTGCAGATCTTCTTGATGAGCTATTTATCAGCAGAAAGAAGGAAACGCTACAAGGTAAATATACTCGAGCTCTTAAAGGGGTGTTTGGAATGTCTTTCTACCTTATAGATGTTATTGATTTAAATACTGCGTTGGCATAAATATTACGATATTTAATCTAAACATACTCTTCATGTTTTGATGATGACAAAGATGTAAGTTACAACACATAACGTAAAGTGCTTAAGTTACTCGTGATCACAAATCATCTATCCATTCATACGACAACATCTCTCGACATCTCAAGTATGCTTCAACAACAAATAAGTTTGCATCCAATGATTAATCACTTAAGGTATGAACAAACAAACTTTATTTTGTTGAATGATCAAAGGAATTTTATTTTTACAAACCTTACATTTTTTATAAAATGGGACAAAATTTTTTAAACTTATACAAAATGTTTTTGTATTTATAAGAAATGTTTTATTCAAAATAAATATTTTGAATTCAAATTTTCTACCTAAAAACGGCTTGAATTTTCAAAAAAATAAATAAAAAAAAAATAAAAAATAAAAAATAAAAATAAAAACCTTCCCCAAGTAAAGACAAAAAGAGGAGCGTCAGAAAATAGGGCGCCCCCCTTAAATATAGGGTGGCCCCCTAAAGTTTAAGGGGATCGGCCCCGCTCCTCAACTCCTCAGCTTGCCTATAAATATTGGACTGTTTCCTGGCATTTTTTCTAACCTTTTGCACTCCCAACTTTCTGTTTAAATCTATCCCATACATCCTTCTAAATCCTTTGATCATTTAAAATCATAGAGCTTTGTTTCCAAGTGATTCAAGCTTAATTTCTCAAGTGCAAGAAAAGAATACTTCTTATCATCAAGTCAAAGAAGTATTTGAGTCTAGTTTGTATTGATGTGAAGTTGTAGAAGTAAGTTATGTAAGTATATGTAATAAGTAGATCAAGATGATCTTACTTAGTAGTGAGTCTATAGGTGTGTAAGAAGTGATGTGAAGTCGTGCAGATTAGTAGTGGTGTGTATAGTCATGAAGGTGTTGAAGTCGTGAAGTCGTGCTAAGTTGTGATTGGTGTGGTGTGATCAAGAAGGAGTGAAGGCGTGTACATTTGTGATGTCTTCATAGAAGTTGTGTAGTGATCGAAGTCATGTCGTGAGTTTGGTCCTAGCTAGCATTAGGACTTGACATTTTGCTTAGTGTCGTAAATTGGTGTAAGCAAAGGTGTGTATGGTTTTCTGCGCCTAAAGGGAGCTTGTTAAGTATTGTTGTGAACTCTTGAGTTGGGTACTCAGGGAATAAAGTAGGGCGAAGAGGTGCTTCGTGACCAAATCACTATAAATCATCGTGTCCGGTTAGCATTTCCTTTCTCTTATCTCTTTTCATTTATTCTCGCATTTATCGCTTTATATTTATCCTTGCATGTGTGTGTTAGTTGTTGCTTATATTGTTTTGATGTTGATTGTGCTATGGATTGAAGTTAATATTGTAATTGTGTGTATAATTATATGATATGGTCTAATGGATTTAGATGTATTATTCACACTTCTCATGTTGAGTTTAACTTAATCGATAATTTGATACAAAACGTTTTAAGATTTTAAATGGAAAACGTATTCACCCCTCTCCACGATTTCCACATACTGCTCTTGGAAGTAAATATTATTGATTTAGATATTGTTATTGATTTAAATACTATGTTTGGAATGTCTTTCTACCTTATAGATGTTATTGAGGGTACCAGTGACCAGAGGAAGGAAGTTGATTATAAACAGAGGAAGGCAAGGCCAGATAAGGGTACCAGTGAGCAGATGAAGGCAAGGCCTCTGAGTGTAACCAACTGTGTCCTTGGCCTAAGAGCAAAGTTGAAAAAAATAGCTCCCAAAAGAGGTTCTAAGTGTTTTTCATTGCATTCCAAAAAGAAAAACTAAATGCAAGATAATGTTCCTCTTTTGTGTTGTCCTTTTTGAATGTAATACGATATTTTAAGACAATTTAGTTAATCTATGTAAGACATGTTTATGTAATTGGTTTGGTTAAGCATTTTTCATTTTGCATATCCTTTTGCTTAAGCATTTTGCTTGTGCATTTGCATATGCGTGGGTGATTGTATTTATTCATTTTGACTTTTAAAAGTCAACATGTACCAAATACCTCATATGTTCCTCTAAAAGTAGTTTCCTGTTGAATGGTCTTGGTGGATTTAAGGGTATAAAATAAAAAGTTGTGTTGTATGTTTTGGATGGAAGCTTGTAGAAGACTATGGGCGGGCTGCAGAATTTTGTTTGGATTTACCCATTTGATGACTTTAGAAGTCAATGTATACCAAAACCTTTCCATTCACTGTTCGTTATTTATTCATGTGTGTAATTTGCTTTCCCAATGCACGCTTTTTTTTCAATGGCTTATCCAGTTTTGATGCTTTATCTAGTTTATGGGTTGTTTGGATTTACCCATGTTGACTTTTAAAAGTCAACAAATACCACAACCTACACATTCACTTAGCAATGTCATTGGCTTTATTAACTTCTCACACACGAATCACAAACCTGCTCATTAACTAGTCAAAGGTCTCTCCCTTTATACCTTTTTAAGGAGTCATTTAAGTCCAAAATCATGTTTATATGATCGAATATTGCCTCAAATCGTTTCTTTTTGTATTTTAGGTACTTGGGACGTGAATTCTGGAATTTGGAGCTTTTTGGACGTTTTTGGACGAAAAAGAGAAGAAAACAACAAATTCGCGAAAAATCGTCAGAAATAAAGCCTGATGGCGTCACGTTACACTTTGTGACGCTGTCACTTGGAGATTTGGAGCTGGAAGATTTTACGCACGTCGCTTCAAAAAACTTTGGAAGATTATAACCTGACGGCGTCAGGTGCAATTCAAGGAAGGGAGTTACGTTTTAAGTTTGTTAGAGACGGCTTAGAAAGGTTAAAGAAGGACGGCATCAGCCATAAGTTGATGGCGTCAACATCTAAAGAGTAACGGCATCATAGGGGCTACTTGCACAAGACGAAACCCTAAACACGGTGGTCTGACGTCGTTAGGACCTATAACCTGACGTCGTCAGCTTTGTAAATCTATATAGTTTTTGATTTTTATTCATTAAGTGTGACACTTTTGGAGACCAAAACCCTAGACGAATTTTGTAGTTCTTGTAAGGCTTTTACAGCCTCTTTTCATACATGTTTTATTGAGGTTATGTATTCCTTTAATAATTCAATATGTCTATGTGTTGTTTGATTATGTGTTTATCTTCTCTTCTCTTTAACATGCTAGCTTAAATTCCTTTATGTTTGCTTAGATCTAATGAAACCTGGTTATTAATTATTGATGTGTTGTCTATTGTTTAGTTGGTTACTTTACGTTAGGCTAAGAAAACTGGCTGACTTCTTTATGTAACTAGCTTGATGTCTTAAAAAAATGTAATCGTATGTGCACTATGGGTTTTCTTGTTGTATTTACTGCATGAGTTGATGTTGATGATCCTATGATAGCTTAATTAACTTAAGGTTGTAGGAGAAATTGATATTCATAGAGTTGGGGAATGTAGCACATCCCCACGACTGGTATTAAAGAATACAACGCTTCAACTAAAACAAACGACCTGACAATTCAACAATTCAATAAAAGATAAGTAGAGAGTAGTAAAATCTTAGTAAGCACGCTTTTCTCACCATAAGAAGTTCACCACTTTTACTTTTCTTGTTATTTTAATTTCTGTTTTATAAAATTAGTTTTTAGGTTAGTTGCCTAACAACTAATTCACCCCTACCTTCAAAACCGAGATCTTTAATTTGCTTTAAAAAACATATAAAAAATACAAAAAAAGAATCATCCCTCATCTTTAGGCTTAAATTGACATACACTTCAATCTAACGACACTATTCCCCTATAGAACGATCAATCCCCCAGATTTACCTATACTACACTACAACGGTCAGGTACACTGCCTGGAGGATTGCAAAACTTCTTGAGATCCCTCGAGAAGTAAAACTCCTTGTAAGGTTGCAATATCTCGCATCAAACTCAAAAATACACCCCAATGCACAATCAAGAAAATCATAAACACGCCCTTATGGTATCAAAAGAACCATACAGAGGTCTTCTCTTTATTATCACACCCGTCTCCCTGAACCACCACTTACAGCAATGCCAGAACCACATTTCTCTCATTGTCAGTGTTGCCAAAATACATTTCAGCTTCGTGAGGAAATACGCGTGTTTAAGGAAGAGGCACGCTTCACGTGGACAAGCATTCACAAGTACCTTGTGGAGCTCATGAAGGAACAAGCCAAAAAACAATGAAACCTTTCCTCCTAACTTTTGATATGGTCGTATTAGGTTGTTGCTAAATAATTATGTATTTGGATGACAGTTGTTTTAACAGTAGCTTATCTTTTGTATCCTATTACTAATGCAACTTCGTTTGGTTAAATTTGTTATTTTTCATATTCTTTGCATATGAGATTGTCTGCATACTTTTTTTAACAGTGGTTTATCTTTGTTATCCTACAAAGTATGTAATTTGTATGCAAATTATATAGATAAATGATCAACCATGGAATAAGCATTTTATTTATGTCATAAAACCAACAAAAACAGTAACACACATCCATCAACATCCAACAACCATTTAGTAATCATGGAATGAACCTACATGCGGTCTTCTTGGTTATTGTGAATGAAGTTTCTTTGCTTCTTTTTTATTGACTTGATCCTGAACAAGTTTCTCCTACAATTTTTTCTTGACTTGCTTCTTCTTCCTGATCTTTAGGTGGTGTTCTTGTCCCACTTCCATCTCCACTACCCACTACACCACCCCCTCTAGTTATGTTTCCACTTCTAACACCTAAGCCTATAACACCACCACTTGTAGCTACTGAACCACCACCTCCATCAGCTGCAACAACTCCTCTGCCTATGTAAGCATGCCTACAACAGGAATACCACATACTTTCTCCTCTAGGTAGCCTTGCTTTAAAAGTTAAACCAACCATATTCTGAACTTCCATATAACAGCTTATGCATCTCATTTTAGTTGATTCGTTGTTGCCATCCAACACCCCCCACGTCTGTATCAGTACCATCCATATTGTTTCTCTTCATTTGTTTACTCGAACAGTGTGCCAAACTAGTTGGCAGGATAATTTACTTCAAGAGTAACACACACTTTTTCTAACCTAGTGTGAATTTACTTTTATGTAGTCAAATATAGGGTCAGGCTACTTAGAAATAAACCCATGTAACTTTATTTGTGTGAGGTAAAGGATTATTAACTTCACACATTTACACACAAACCTACCCATATCACTGGCTTCATTTACTTGTCAAAATTTCTCACAAACCTACCCATCTCATATCATCATCTTTGTTCGTCAAACTCATTGAAACTCTCAGCTCACCATGGATGCACAATCCAGAAACTTAGCAACAAACAGTCACAACCATGCGGTCCGTTACCCATTGAAAGTATGAGGCTCTCAAGCATGGTATGTCTCCACAGACCCAGAAAAACCACTTCCACCAATGCCAGAACCACACGCCTCTAAATGTCAATGTTGCAAAAATACATTTCAGGGTCGTGAGGAACTACGCGTGTTTAAGGAAGAGGTGCGCTCTATGTAGACATCGATTAACAACTTAACGTGCAAGTCATGGAGGAAAGATTCAAAAAACCATGAAACTTGTTCTAGTTATGTTATGGTTGTACTAATTTCAGTTTTAAGTATGTTTATGTAATATGTTTTAAGTACCTATATGATATAAAGAAACCTTAACTCGACCAATAACCCCAACTTCCCCATTCGAATTCTAGACATTCCCTAAGACTTTTCTACCACTTTTGGAGCTGCAAACATTATACGAGAAAAGAGGATTCATCATAAACATTAGATTTAATTTGGTTTGCATATCAGTTTCATTATGAATTCTATTTGTGTATTGTTTTCTATCTCTATTGCTATGTTGTCTGAGATTGTTGGATAAACACCTTTGTGTTTATCTAGTTATGAACCTATTGAGTTAATATGTTCAGTTTAATTTAGTTCTTTGATTGGATAGTTTATATGCTTTTTGGTCAAATCCTTACGTCTCTGTGTCTATTACGATTAATCTGTTGATAGTTATTAACTAGTATGCTATACAACTGAAAGTTAAGAGTGTTGGTCCCTTTTACTTGGTTAACAGTAAATAAATAGCTAAAGTAACCAAATTGTATGACTTTAAACAAAGATGTATAAATGATTAACAATAAAGTAACGTAAACATAAGAGACAATATTTTTCAACGTTTAATTCTTTATTAGAAGTTAATCAAAAAGAATCGTACCCAAGTGTTTGCGGAATAACACTTGGGATTGAAACGACAAGTGTGGTATTGACTCCTCACTAAACTCAAACAATGTTGAGTGACAACTTTCAGGACCCACTGAGCTATCTCAGGGGTTATGTTGTTCTTTGGAGGAGTAAAAGTGTTTTGTGAATGCTTTGCATTAATTGCACAAACTTGTCAACTTTTACTCCTCACTTATTCTACCTATTTATACACAAATATGAACAACCCTATTATACAATGGACCTAAGTGTTCCTCAATAAAATCTTGATAGATTTTATTCTCTGACTTGGGAAACTTCTTTGGGTTAAGTCCAAAAAGCACTTTCTGATGACAGCCTGGTTTTAACCATTTGAGGAAAGTTTGACCTTAAAGTGATAAAGCACTTTAGTGAAACAGATCAAACTTTCCCGCCCAGTCCCGCCAAAACTTCAGTCTTCAAGTCATCAGTTCTTTAGTACCATGATAGTTGTTGAGGAGTCTTGGGGTTCAATGAGTTATTTTCATCCTCACTGAACCCTTCACCTTCTTCTTGGCTTAGATCTCAGTCACTGAGTTTCGCTTCACTGAATGGAGAACCTTTTCTTCTTAGGCTCGATCTAAGCATCCTGAAGATGACTCACTGAGTTACTGTTCACTCAGTGACTTGTTTATACTTAGGTTATTTTACGTTCAAATCCTTGTTAGAAGAAGATTGGGGAATTCAGTGACCCAACAATCTCCCCCTATTTGAGCATACAAATAGCCTAAGTGATTCTTGATTCAGTATGAGTTTGCAGGGGTCTTCATCTCTTACTGAATGTTGATGTAATTATAAGTAGGACACATGATTTAAACAAAACATCAAAGTTTATTCATAGTTATTACAAGTCCTACAAATTACAAAAAATAAAGGATAGTTGTTGCAGATCAGATGTTCAGGTGGTATCCTAGGGCTTCAAGCTTTGCTTTCTTTGATCTGAGTAGATTTCTTTCAGGATGTTCATTGATCATTGCTTCCAAGTCCTGGCAGAATCTTTTGTTCTCAGCACTCTTGATGGGGGACGCCAACATGAGGTATATGAGCATTGCTTTGATTCCTGCCTTATCCATATCAGACCATCTTTGGAAGGCAAGGCTTCCATACTCATCAGTGAATCATAAGCCTCTTTCAGGAGCCTCAAGGACCACATTGTTCATGAAAGTGATCCCTTTAGGAAGCGACCTGTCGCACTCTAGCCCTGGTACTTTGATCTCAGGCTCCATCTCAATATGCTTCCTTTTCCTCTTGGAAGCCTTAGATGGAGCAGTCTCTTTTGCTGAGGCAGGAAAAAGTGAGGGAATGTTAAGAGCTTCAGGCATTGCTCTCAGTCTGTCGTACCTTTCCTTCAGTGACTTGAGAAGGCTGGGAACTACAACATTGTTCTTCTTGGCAATGATAGAACGAAGCTCATCAAGTTCAGTGATGCCAAAATCAGCAAACCTGAATGGCTTATGGACGTCAAATATTCTTTGATCACGTCCCCTGAAGACGGTGACTACTGCAGGATCGGTGTTTCTGTGGATTTGAATTTCAGTGATGGTTTCAGGTCTTAACCTTTCTTTCATCACCCAAGTATACTTTTCGACCCTGTGTTTTCTGATTTGAGCGTCCTTCCTGAGCTTATTTTCCCTTTCCCTTTTGAGAGCATTTAGCTCTTCTTCCTGAGCCTTTTTAAAGGCTGCACCAGCTTGCTCAGTTGCTAGTGCCTCAGTATCCAAACCAATCTTTTCAGCTTCCTCATGAACAACCTGAATAAGAGCAGGCTTGCTCATTCTCTCTTCTTCAGCCACCTTTAGTAGTATCTCAGTCCTTTCCATATGAGCTTGAATTTCGGCATTGGTGAGATGATGTACTACTCCATTGATTTCAAACGGGACTCTGATAGGTTCATCAGGGTCATATCTGACCAAGGTTGAGGCTGGCTTGAGCACAATTTCAGGATCAGAGGTGGTAGCAATACTTTTGCCTCTGTCCTGCTTGAGAGTGGAAGAGACTGGTTCCTCCTGTGGTGAAACTTTAGTGATTGGAGTGGCCTCAGTGACATGCTCCCCCTCAGTGTGAGAGGGCTGTCCAGCTTCTTGTTCATCAGTAACAGGGGTTTCAGGAACATTCTCCCCCTCAACATTTGCCTGAACAGCAGTGATGGCAAGTGTTGGAGGAACTGACGAAGCAGGTGTACCCTTGAAGGCTAGAAAAATTTCAGTCATCATTGACTTGATCTCCTGAGTATCTTGTTGAATGATGGATACTTTGGAGTCAAGTGTAGCCTGAGCAGTTTCAAGAGCTGTCATCCTAGATCCCAAGGTCCATGCCAGATAAGTGGACCTTTGGGATTAAGCTATCACTGATTCTTCCATTTTGGTGAAGGAAGATTTGAGAGACTCCACAGTAGTGGTTAGACCCTGAAGATTCGAACCCTTTAGCAAGTCAAGTAACTCAGTGAGGGCCACTGAGTTTACCTGATACGTTTCAGATGCCTGAAGAAGCTTCCTGGTGAGTTCAGGATCATCCTTGACTGATTCTTGAACCGACTGAACCCCTACATTCAGCTGGTTAAGGGTTATCAAAAACTGATTCAGGCGAGTGATCATCTGTGTCAGGGAGTGGTTAACTGAGGCATTCTGTTCCCTGACATCATCATCGAAGTCTTCGACAGCATCTTTGAGATTATGATAATGAACCGCCTGTTCAGTGTGCATGTCAAAGACCTCATCAGTGATCCCCCTGTACAAAATGTTAGTAATCTTTTTGATGAATTTGGTGAAGGCTTTCACAGTGAGAGGAGCTTGATCATCTCCTGAGGACTCTGGCTCGGAATGTGTGTCAGCAACGTCATGGTTAGAAGATTAAGGAGACTGAGGAATTGTTTCAGGGACTGTCTCCTCAAGCTCCATATCATCTCCGGCCTTAAAGACTTCCTCATCACTGTTGAATTCATCATCAGAATACAAAACTGCCTGAGCATCAGCTAGGGACTGAATCTGCAAAACAAGGTTATCCGGCTCCTCTTCATAAGAAGATGATTGGTGCGAAAGCAGTCAGATATTATTGACCAAGGTCAATAAGTCAAAGACAGCCTCGTTCCAATTCTCCGGTGATAGTATAGTATGTCCCCGGGTCGTTAAGTCCCAGCGAGATTGAAATGATGCTTTGGAAATCGTTTTTGGGAATGAGTGGCACTGAGGACAGTAGCCAAGATGATATGGAATTGATTTTGCTACTGATATTTTGGTATTTGGACACAGATATAATATTCACAAATAACAGATACACAGATATATGCACAAATTTACAATTTGGATCACGTAACAGACAGAAAAGTGGGTTTTGAACAATTACAAACTACAGGGGGTGCTTTTGAAACTTTTGAAACTTAAAATTAAAAGAAAATTGAAAATGAAAATGAAATTATAAAAATGATTATTTTACTATTTAAATATTATTTAATTAATTAAAATAATTAAAATCTAATTTAAATTAACTAAAAATTACAAGGATTACAAATTAAACTAAAAAATTGCAAAAACAATTTCTAAACTTAAATAAGAACTTGAAGAAAGTATAAAAAGTAAAAATAAATATTTTTGTCTTTTTATGAACTTTTTATTAATTAAAAACTAATTATATTAATTAAACTAATTAAACTATTTTAAATTACAAATAATACTAAATTAACTAAGAAAATTATGAGAAAATTTATAAAATTATTTAACCATCACAGGAATCCTACAAAATTATAAAAACTTCTAAAAATTATATTTAAGGCTATTCCACTAATTAATTAATTACCTTTTAATTAACTTAAATCTAATTTCAATAATTAAAATAAGAAAAATGGAAAATGAACAGTAGAAACTAAAAATATATTTTCTAAAAGTCTAAACTAATTTATAAAACTTTGAAAAATTATAAAAACCTACTGTTGTTACTAAAAATTTAAGAAAACTAATTAATAACTAATATTACTTATTTAATTAATTAAACTACTTTTAAATCTAATAAATAGTAAACAGATTAGGAAAAATCTAAGAAAATTATTTTAAATACTTAAAGGTGCTAGAAAATTTATAAAATTATAAAAATGGAAAAGTGTTTATAAATAAGCTGAAATGAAAAATGAAAAAGATAGTTTCTATTAAATAGAAGCTATCACTATTTTTATGTTTGGTTTTTTGGAGTTTTGCTTTTTGACAGCTAAATATAAGATAAAAATAGGAAACTTTTATGAAACAACTTTTAATCTAGCTTAAAAATAAGTTGTGTGCACCCCCTTTAAGCCAAACAGTTGACTTTCATTGACTGAGTAGCAATTTAAGCACAAATGACTGAAGGTGGGGTCCACAATGATGAAAATAGATACAAATAAGCTACTTGTACTAAAATAAACTTGAGACAATAAGCAACAACCACTGATAAGCTAAAAAGATGGAAATAAGCACTTTGCAAACTTCAAATATAACACAGAATGGGGACAGACTTGAGGACTGATTCCAGGTGGGGTCCACTTACTCCTAGGTCAAACAATTGGTCAATTTATGATCCCTGGTAGGAGGGGGTTAGGAAAACCAAAATTGAACCACTGGATCCCACTGATGTGGGCTGCAGCCACCACCAAAGTTGGTGGTGTGGTGGTGGTATGCTGGTGCAGGGGAGATCTTCTTCCCTGCAGGTGTGTTCCAAGGCTTGTGGGGTCCACAATAAATTTCACAAAATTCACACAAAGGTGGGAATCAAAAAATCTACTGATAAATACTACACCCAACAAGTTTCAAGGTCTTATTAAACTCCTAAAAATCACAAATAATCTTTGAACTTTTGAGATTTCTGACTAGAGTCACTTTTGACTTTTTGAGAAAACTTGCAAAATTGACTTTGGTGACTTTTGCTTGATCCTAAGTGACTGAAAACAAGTTAACAAGCTAGAATAAGGTTGATTTAAGTTAAACTAACACTCTATGCTAGGTTATGAAGAACCTTTTGGACTCAAAAGCTCACACAGTTGACTGTGTGGGTGGTTCTTTGTAATTTTTACTTTTTTGCTTTGTAACACCAAATGTTAAGGTTTGTCTGAACAAGTTTTACACTGAGAAAGAGTTTTCACCAAAAGCTATCAACCAAGATCCTTGATAACACAATGGATTAATCAAATCCAAACACCCCCTTATCTTTGACTGTTTTAGGTTTTAAGTAGTAAAAGGCTTTTGTAGCTTATGAAACCTAACCACAATGTCTTATACTGATGTAATATGATCAAATAAGCACTTAAGAGCAGAGAGCAATGACAAGAACTCTAAATTACCACTTAGACTATATTGACTGTCACAACTATGATTTAAGGTAACTATTAATTCTAATTAACAAGTTAACTAAATTAAGCTATAAACTACATAAACAACACTCAATAAGCATAAGAAACACAGAATAGCAATAAGCAAACAAGCAATCTTAAGCTATAAAGAACTAAGATTTTAGAGGAAATTTCAAATAAGCAAGGCTTACAAAACCACCCCTAGCATGGACAAGGAGTTTTCCACTGATGCCTATCTTTAGATAGCCCAACTCCACTTCCAAGCTTGCCCACAAATGCTCTTGATACCTGAAATCAAACTCAAACAAGCACAGTTGACTATGGTTGACTTTTTTTTGTATTTTTGGTTTTTTCTAGTAATACTGGTTTTTAAGGTCTCTAAAAGCTTAAATAAGCTTAAGGGATCCTAAATGAGCTTAATTCAGTCCATGAACCTTGGTACAATTGACTACTGATGTTATTAAGAAATTCAAAAATTAGAGTAAATTGCAAAATCACAAACAGAACTAAACCTTGGAATTTTATAACTTCAAAAGACTTAAAGTACACTGAGATTACTACTACAATGCTTGAATTAAGAAAAATACAGCTGAATTTGAAAACTAAATTTAATTCGACACTACAAATTACTTAATAAACTACACTCTTGCTTCCTTGCTTTCTTATGCCTTTTATAGATGCCCATTAGGGTTCTCTTGAGCCTCTGATCATTTCCCATCAACATTTGAGGCCATTGGATCACTGCAACTCTTTAATCAAGCGTCACGTGTTTTGGCGGGAAAGAGATATTTGCAAATTGCTTCTGATACAGGCAAGGGGGTGCATTTAATGCTTGAGGTGAGGGTGGAGTGTAGTGGAATGGGCGGTGGAAGTGACATGGATGGTGGGGTGGTGGTGATGGGACCTGCAACTTGGGTTGTGGGGGAGGGAAGGTTGGGGTGGTGATGGTTTGACTATATTTGACCCCGGTTATATTATTATGGGGTGTTGGGTGGGCTTGATTTGCATGGGCCTAGGATAAGGGGAAGGAGTGGGCTTTATATTGGATTAGGTTTAGTTTTTCGTTTTGAATTAATAATAAGGGTCTGGTTATGGTTATGTATTTCACAAGGACCATTTTTGTAATTATTCGAAAGTTGGAGGGTGAAACTTGGCCATCTTCCAAATTATTTCAAAGGTTCTTTCTTGCCAAGTTGTGAATAGTACATGGACCAAAGTTGGCTTTTCCATTTAAATTTCACCAGGGACTATTTCTGCCAAACTTTCAAACTTCAGGGACCATTTGTGTAATTTCACCAAAATTTTCCACCAAGGACCAATCCTGCCATAATAGGTTAGTGCAAGGACAAAATTTGTCTTTCTCAAAGTTTTTAATATCCCAGGGACCATTTTTGACAATTTTCAAAGTTTAGGGACTAAACTTGACATTTTGTGAAACTTTGCACCAAAGGACCAAATGTGTAACTTTTTGATTTAAAAGGACGTTTGGTGACTTTTTTCAAGTTTTTAGAACAACTAGGGACTAGATTTGACAACTTTTGAAAGATGAGGGACTGAAACTGCCAATTTTGCAAACTTTGTGCGTTTTTCATATGTTTTTGATTATTTTGCATTTGAAACATTAAAACACTTTCCTGGGATATTTTCACTATTTTGGTTCAATATTGAGTGTTTTTAGATGTTTTGGCAGCTCAAAAAAGGTAAAAATGATGAGTATTTACACACTCATCAATCCCCCACACTAATACATTGCTAGTCCCTAGCAATCTTTTGAGAAAAACCTGATGGATTTGAAAATCTCTTTACCAAAAGCCATCACTTCTGGAGTAGCCAGGTGTAAGAACTGTGGCACACCTGATAACCGTGTGATTTTGAGCAAACCACCAGCTGTCAACGGATTTGATTAGTCTTTACCAAAAGCCGTTTGCTTCTGGACTAGCCAGCATCTTGATGGACTAAGTCAACATCTTGGTGAGCTGATTACCAATTATGGATTTTCCACGGCCTTTACCACAAGCCATAATCTTATGGGCTAGCCAACTCATTCGCTTTATGGGATATGGGGAGTTGAGGAACCATACAATTTTTGGCAAATTGCAAGCCATCAACGGGTTTGAGATGTCTTTACCAAGAGCCGTTTGCTCCTGGACTAGCCAATCCATTTGTCATTTAGACTTTGGCGGACTGATTACCACAAAAATTTTGAAATAAAGTGAAAAAATTTTGAAAAATTTAGGCCTAAAAATGGGGGTACTTGGAAAGTTTTGTGATAAAATTCGTAAGAATTCCCCCCCCCCCCAAGTCCCGGCTATTATGCTGAATCTCTGAACAAAAAAGGCTAATATTCGAAACTAACTGTGGGAATATCGATTTTATTTTTCACTTTATTTATCTGTACATATAAACATTTTTATCATTTTTTTTTGAAGAAACTTATATACATATTTACTTTTCAAAAGGTGGGGGATGGCCACTCCCCCACACTAGGGTGGTAGAAAGTAGAAAGAAGTCAGAAATACGGGTGAAAACCCATATATGTTGCTAATTTTTGTTCACCGAGTCACTAGCTAGCCTGACTCGATCCCCGAATTCATTGGTCCATGGGGAAAGTTTGGAGATCAGGGACAACCATGGGTGGTATGTCCTCTCCAAAATAATGTTTCAAACGATGACCATTCACTTTGAAGTTGGGACCTTCGGGTTGAGATAACTCAATAGTCCCATATGGATATACTTTAGCAACAGTGAATGGTCTAGTCCATCGGGTTTTTAATTTCCTCGAGAAGATCTTTAACCTTGAGTTGAAAAGAAGGACTCTGTCACCGACGTTGAAAACGCGGTTCTTAATCTTAGAGTCGTGAATCTTCTTTGTCTTTTCTTTGTAGATCAAAGAGTTCTCGTAGGCTTGATCACGAAGTTCGTTTAATTCATTGAGTTGAACCTTACGGTGATCACCCGCTTTATGAAGATCATAGTTTGCATGTTTCAAGGCCCAGTAGGCTTTGTGCTCGAGCTCGATCGGTAAATGACACGCCTTCCCATATACAAGCTTTTATGGAGTACACCCGATGGGTGTTTTGTAAGCTGTACAGAAGGCCCAGAGTGCATCATCTAGTTTATCCGACCAGGAAGCACGGTTTTCACCTACTGTCCTCTCAAGAATCCGTTTTATACCACGGTTGGAAACCTCCACCTGCCCACTTGTTTGTGGGTGATACGCGGTAGAAAGACGATGAGTAACACCGTACTTAAGCATGACTTTTGCGAATTGATCATTGCAAAAGTGAGTACCGCGATCACTAATGATGGCACGTGGAGTTCCAAAACGAGCAAAGAGGGATTTCAAGAATTTTACAACAACTCGGGCATCGTTAGTGGGTAAGGCCTTAGCCTCAACCCATTTTGACAAGTAGTCAACATCCACGATAATATATTTGTTTCCACGAGAAGATGGGAATGGCCCCATAAAATCAATGCCCCAGACGTCAAAGATTTCACAAATTTGAATGGCATTTTGTGGCATTTCGTTCTTTTGTGAAATATTCCCGTGACGCTGACAAGCATCACAAGCTTTGACTAACTCGTGGGCATCCTTATAGATCGTGGGCCAATAGAAACCGGAATCAAACACCTTTTTGGCGGTGTAGTTAGGACTATGGTGGGCACCGGTGGGTCCAGCATGGCAAGCCTTGAGAATATCAGTGGCTTCCTGTCCGTATACACATCGCCTGATGACTTGATCGGCACAGATTTTGAAGAGAAAGGGGTCGCCCCATAAGTAATGTTTAACGTCTTTGAACAATTTGTTTTTCTGTTGGGACGTCATCCCCTTAACGATGAAGTTACCCGCATGGTAATTTGCAAAGTCGGCAAACCATGGGGTAGTAGAGTCACCACAAAAAGCAACCGCATTGAGTGTCTCGAGAGGAAATGTTTCATTTATTTCCTTTTTCTCGAACACATCCTGATGAGGGTTTTCTAATCGTGAGAGATGATCAGTAGCAAGGTTCTCAGCTCCTTTTTTATCACGGATAATGATATCAAATTCTTGGAGGAAGAGAACCCAACGGAGAAGCCTCGGCTTTGCATCTTGCTTTGCAAATAGGTACTTCAAAGCCGAGTGATCCGTATACACTACGCATTTAGTCAGGATCAAGTATGGCCGGAATTTTTCAAAGGCATACACCACAGCTAGGAGTTCTTTTTCAGTGGTGGTGTAATGACCTTGAGCCTCGGTCATAGTTTTGCTTGCGTAGTGTATAGGCTGAAAGTATTTTGCTTTACGTTGCCCCAAGACCGCACCTATGGCAAAATCACTAGCATCGCACATAAGCTCAAAAGGCAGGTCCCAATCGGGGGCAACAAGAATCGGTGCCTCGGTAAGCTTTTTCTTTAATGTTTCAAAAGCTTCGATGCACTCAGTAGAAAAGATGAAAGGAGATGGGTCATAGGCCAGGCAATCTTAGAGAAATCTTGGATAAACCTACGGTAGAAGCCGGCATGACCCAAAAAGCTCCTAACACCTTTAACGGTGGTGGGATGAGGTAATTTAGCAATGACATCGAATTTGGCTTTGTCAACCTTAATCCCGTTTTTTGAAATTTTATGGCCGAGGACAATGCCCTCCTTGACCATAAAGTGGCTCTTCTCCCAGTTGAGACTTAGATTCGTTTCTTTGCAACGTTTAAGCATCTATTCCAAGTGGGAGAAACAAGACTGGAACGAATCCCCGGTGACTGAAAAGTCATCCATGAATACCTCCATGGTTTTCCCGATCATTTCGGAAAAGATAGACATCATGCACCTCTGGAACGTGCCTGGTGCATTACATAAGCCGAAAGGCATACGTCTGTAAGCAAAAGTTCCGTAGGGGCATGTGAAGGTAGTCTTCTCTTGATCCTGGGGATCAATGGGGATTTGGAAGTATCCCGAAAAACCATCGAGGAAGCAGTAGTATTCATTCCCTGCAAGTCTTTCGAGCATTTGGTCCATAAAAGGGAGAGGAAAATGGTCTTTACGGGTGGCTTCATTCAACTTTCGATAGTCAATACATACTCGCCAACCCGTGACCCAACGAGTTGGAATCAACTCGTTATCCTCGTTGGTGACAATGGTTATGCCACCCTTTTTAGGAACACAATGAATTGGGCTAACCCAAGGACTGTCAGATATAGGATAAATCAATCCCGCATCAAGAAGTTTAAGAACCTTTTGTTTGATAACTTCATGGATTTTGGGATTTACCCTTCTCTGTTGTTGCACTGCTGGCTTAAAGTCATCCTCCATTAAGATTTTGTGTGTACAAAAGTCCGGGCTTATGCCCTTAATGTCGGAGTGTTTCCAAGCAATTGCTTGCTTGTTTGCTTTAAGAACCTTTAGGAGTGCTGCCTTTTCCTCATCTTTTAAGTCTTTAGCAATAATGACGGGTAATTTATTATCACCCTCCAGAAATGCATATTCTAGATGAGGAGGCAAGTCCTTGAGCTCAACCTCGGGAAAGTCTTTAGTTATTTCAACATTTTTGACTTCCGCTTTATGAAGTATTTTTGGAGACGGAGAGGGTGAAGGATCGTCATTTAACAATCTTTCAAGGAGAAGAATGTCCCCCTCCGAGTCAAGATAGTTTTCATCAACCCCATCTGGGATTGAACTATCCTGAGCAAGAAAAGCCTCGAGCTCTTCCAGAAGGAAGTCACTTCCCTCAAACGGAGTGAGGGAAGGGGAAGAGTCGGAAATGATTGGATCGGTAGAAAGACTGCCACTGGATAAGAAACCACGGACTTCTTGAGAATACTCCTCAGACGCAACATCGATGATGTCAATTCGGTTAACCGTTTCAGCGTCATAGTTGGAGGAGTATCTTGAAGTCTGATCAAGATTGAATGTGATGGCTTCACCACCAACACGTAGAGTGATTTCTTCTTCGAATACATCGATTAAAGCACGACCCGTTCTCAAGAATCCCCTCCCGAGAATGAGAGGAACTCTTGGGTCAGCATCGAAATCAACAATCACGAAATCTGCCAGAAAATGGAACTTTCCTACTTTCACGAAGATATCTTCGGCAATGCCGAGAGGACGGGATATAGTACGGTCTGCAAGCTCGAGTGTCATGCAGGTCGTAGTGAGAGCAGGAAGAGAGAGTCTTTTCCAAACTGTGTAAGGCATCAGGTTAATGCTTGCGCCAAGATCGGCCAAGGCAAAGCATTCAACCATCCCCGGGAAAATACAAGGAATGAGAAATTTCCTGGGATCTCCAAGCTTTTCGGGAAGCTTTTTCAAGAGCACTGCTGAGCAATGCTCATTAAGTGGAGTTTTTGCCATCTCACAGAGTTTTTCTTTGTTGCTTATCAGATTTTTGATTGTCGAAGCAAATTTAGGCATGAGAAGAAGAGCATCCGCGAAGCTAATATCAAAGTGTAATTCTTGGAAAATTTGATAAAATTTTTCCATCTGATGGTTAGCTTTTTCGCGGTTCTTTTGATCATTCATACGTGAAGGATATGGAATTGAAGGCTTAGGATCATTCTTTGGAATTTCATTAGAACTCACAGGAGGATCAAATACAACTTTCGGCTTACGAGCCAGGACCGGGACAACTTGAGGGTGGACGTTGTTGATACCTCCGTTATTAGTAGGAAGTACCGTGTCCGTGGTAACCTCAGGTTCACGTTCCGCTACCTTAGTAGGAGAAGAAGAAGAGGTAGAGGGAATCGCGGGTCCATTGTATGATACCCCACTTCGGGTAGTGATCGCTTTGACATCGCCCCTCAGGTTAGCGATCGTGTTGCTCGGTAGTGTACCCAGGCCCGAGGGTCGATCATTTAAAGACTTCTGAAGCTCAGAGATCTTGCTGATCAATAACCGATTCGTTTCCTCTTGTGCTTTCATGAATTGTTTTAGCACTTCATCGGAGGAAGACGAGGGTGGAACAACGTTTTGAGGAGGATTTTGAACACGGTTGTTTTGAAAATTCCCTTGATTTTGATTGTTGTTACCCTGAAAATTGTTTCTCTGATTGAAATTACCCTAATTGTAATTTCCTTGATTTTGGTTTCTTTGAAAATTTCCTTGAAAACATTGGTTTTGATTGCCATTTTGAAAATTGTTTTGATTAAACTGGCCTTGATTTTGGTTCGGGTTTTGGAAATTCGAGTTTTGACCTTGGTTAAAATTCTGATTCGAGTTACGGTTTTGATTTTGGTTCAAACCGGGAGGTCCGAGGAAATTGTTGGAACGATAGCTTAAGAGATTACGGTCCCCTTGTGGTTGGTAAGAATTACCCCCCGTGTTGTAGGAACCGTGAGCATCATAAACGTTCTCTTGAGGAAAGCCAGCAGTAGCTGGACACTCGGAATAAAGATGTGGGCCCCCACAAGTTTCACAACTTCAGGCCACGGCTTTTACTTGTTGATTTTGAACCTGATTTTGCATCGTTTGGTTCATTCTCAACACAGCCGTAGAAATATCATCCATCTTTTTGGTAAGAGCAATTATTTCAGGAGATGATGATGAAGGAGTAACTGAATTACATGACGCATCCCTCTCCGCAGAAGAATCCCAAAAGTTATGGTGGGCAGTCATGTTCTCAATCAAGTCATAGCACTCTTCGGGACACCTTTTCATAAAGGTCCCACCAGCAGCAGCATTAAGAATATCCCGGTGCCTCAATGTCAGACCATTATAGAAGGTGTCTATGATGGTAACTTGTAACATATTGTGGTTAGGGCACCGATCAATAGCTAGCTTATAACGTTCCCAAGCCTCAAAAAGAGACTCATCGGGACGTTGCCGGAAGTTGCTGATATCATTTCGTAACTTGGTAACCATGGAAGGTGGAAAATATTTTGCTAAAAACTTGGTTACCATTTCATCAAAGGTACGAATAGAATTCTTTGGGAGTCGGTCAAACCATGCAGTGGCATGATGAGTGAGAGAATAGGGGAAGAGATACAGCCGGAGGGCATCATCGGTGACACCATGCTGTTTCATGCTTTGGGTGACCGTAAGATATTTGTCAAGATGCTTGTTAGCATCGTCACCCGGTAATCCGTGAAATTGACATGAATTCTGGACTTGTTGGATCATGTGGTGCTTGAGGCCAAAGTACGTAGCCTCAATAGTAAGTGGTGCAATAGGCCC
>JARVZY010006342.1:0-2500 GCA_030686995.1 Artemisia argyi
GGATTTGATGATAAAATAGAATCCTGGGTTGCAAACAGTGATTCCAATTGTGATGAAAAAAGAGAAATTCTTGGTTCAGTTCTCCACCTTAACGACAGAAAAAAGGATTGATCAAACTTTATTGAGTCTGACTCATAGTGATCATTTATCAAAGAATGACCTCTGGTTATCAAATGATTGAACAACCGGGAGCAATTTACTTACGATACTTAGTTGACATTCCATAAAAAGTATCTAATGAATTATGAGTTCAATACATCCTCTTTAGCAGAAAGACGGATATTCCTTGCTCATTATCAGACAATCACTTATTCACACAACTGCGTGTGGGGCTAATAGTTTTCATTTCCCATCTCATGGAAAAACCCTTTTCGCTCCGCTTAGCCTTATCCCTCTCTAGGGGTATTTTTAGTGATAGGTTCTATAGGAAACTGGACGCTCTTATTTGGTCAAATACCTAGCGAAAAACTCCTATCTTCCTTTCATTACGGTATTTCTGAACAAGTTCCTGGATAAACAAGTCTCAAGGTTTGATGATATCGATATTGATGATATTGACGATATTGATGCTAGTGACGATATTGATGCTCGTGACGATATTGATGCTAGTGACGATATCCTTGATATGGAGCTGGAACTGCTAACTAGCATGAATGCGCTACTATGGATATGATGCCTGAAGATGAAGGACCAACTTTATTCACCCTTCAATTCGAATTAGCAAAAGCAATGTCTCCTTGCATAATATGGATTCCAAACATTCATGATCTGGATGTGAATGAGTCAAATTACTTCTCCCTAGGTCTATTAGTGAACCTTCTCTCCAGGGATTATGAAACTAGAAATATTCTTGTTATTTGCTTCGACTCATATTCCCCAAAAAGTGGATCCCGCTCTAATAGCTCCGAATAAATTAAATACGTGCATTAAATACGAAGGCTTCTTATTCCACAACAACGAAAGCACTTTTTCACTCTTTCATATACTAGGGGATTTCACTTGGAAAATAAAATGTTCCATACTAATGGATTCGGGTCCATAACCATGGGTTCCAATGCACGAGATCTTGTAGCACTTACCAATGAGGCCTATCGATTAGTATTACACAGAAGAAATCAATTATAGATACTAATACAATTAGATCCGCTCTTCATAGACAAATTTGGGATTTGCGATCCCAGGTAAGATCGGTCCAGGATCATGGGATCCTTTTCTATCAGATAGGAAGGGCTGTAGCACAAAATGTACTTTTAAAGTAATTGCCCCCATAGATCCTATATCTATATATATGAAAAAGAAATCATGTAACGAAGTGGATTATTATTTGTACAATGGGTACTTCGAACTTGGAACGAGCATGAAGAAATTAACGATACTTCTTTATCTTTTTGAGTTGTTCTGCCGGATCGGGTCACTCAAGATCTTTGGTCTCTACCCGGACCCGATGAAAAAAATGGGATCACTCCTTATGGACTCGTTGAGAATGATTCTGGTCTAGTTCGTGGCCTATTAGAAGTGGAAGGCGCTCTGGTGGGATCCTCGCGGACATGCAGTCAGTTTGATAAGGATCGAGTGACATTGCTTCTTCGACCCGAACCAAGGGATCCCTTAGATATGATGCAAAATGGATCTTGTTCTATCCTTGATCAGAGATTTCTCTATGAAAAAGACGAATCGGAGTTTGAAGAGGGGGAAGGAGAAGGAGCCCTCGACCGGCAACAGATAGAGGAGGATTTATTCAATCACATAGTTTGGGCTCCTAGAATATGGCGCCCTTGGGGCTTTCTATTTGAGTGTATCGAAAGGCCTAATGAATTGGGATTTCCCTATTGGTCCAGGTCATTTCGGGGCAAGCGGATCATTTATGATGAAGAGGATGAGCTTCAAGAGAATGATTCGGAGTTCTTGCGCAGTGGAACCGTGCAGTACCAGACACGAGATAGATCTTCCAAAGAACAAGGCCTTTTTCGAATAAGCCCAATTCATTGGGGACCCTGCAGATCCACTCTTTTTCCTATTCAAAGCTCAGCCCCTTGTCTCTGTGTTTTCACATCGAGAATTATTTGCAGATGAAGAGGTGTCAAAGGGGCTTCTTCTCCCCAAACAAATCCTCCTACATCTCTATATAACGCTGGTTTATCAAGAAGACGCAAGGAAAAAGCACTTCGAATTGTTGATTAATCGCCAGAGATGGCTTAGAACCAATCGTTCATTATCTAAAGGATCTTTTCCGTTCTAATACTCTATCCGAGAGTTATCAGTATTTATCAAATCTGTTCCTATCTAACGGAACACTATTGGATCATATGACAAAGGCATTGTTGAGAAAAAGATGGCTTTTCCCGGATGAAATGCAAATTGGATTCATGGAACAGGAGAAGGATTTCCCATTCCTTAGCCGGAAAGATATGTGGCCATGAAAGGCGAAGGGAGGGCTGGAATGCCACAGGCGTCTATTATTGAATTCACTCGACCCGACAGTACCCGTTTGGGGGAACGT
>JARVZY010006342.1:20000-26670 GCA_030686995.1 Artemisia argyi
TCACGAAATTCGAAACTCCCCGTTACCCAATAAAACCCTAAAATGCCTAATAATAAACCAAAATCGCCAACACGATTAGTTACAAACGCTTTTTGACAAGCCTTTGCTGCAACAGGTCGTGTGAACCAAAATCCTATTAATAGATACGAACACATTCCAACTAATTCCCAAAAAATATAAATTTGTATCAAATTTGAACTAGTAACTAATCCCAACATGGAAGTACTGAAAAAACTCATATAAGCAAAAAATCTCAAATACCCGTGATCATGAGACATATAATTATCACTATAAATAAGAACTAAAATTCCAACAGTAGTGATTAATATTGACATAATAGAAGTAAGTGGATCAATCAAGTATCCAAATTCTAAAGAAAAATCATTATTGATAATCCAAGACCATACATATTGATAGACAGAACTGCTATTTATTTGCTGAATAGACAGATTTATGGAAAAAATCATGACTATACTTAACAATAAAACGCTCTGAAAAGCCCACATACGACGAAGACTTTTTGTTGCCGTCGGAAAAATAAGAAGTCCCAACCCTATTAACATAGGAACTGGAAGTGGAAGAAAAGGTATTATCCACGCATATTGATATGTCTGTTCCATAAAAAAAGTTTTTTTTTCTTAATTAATTGTTTCCGATTCACCGGATCTTAGCTCTTTCGAAAAAGTAAATAAAAAATAAAGATATGCACTAACTTATTTAATAATTTATATTTATATTAGTATTTATTCTGAGTCTTTTCAAAATTGTTCAAATATGCAAAACAAGAAGTTACAATTGGTCAAATGATATAACCAAGTGACATATAAAAACGAATACTTATAATAGGAAAGTAGGAAAATAAAAAATATTATTAATATTCATACAGCAAGTATAAAATTTTAGGCTAAAAAGAGTACTTGATGCTAATATGAATTAGAGGATTAACTAAGGTCGTTGGTCTAATGAAATAAAACCTCTTGATTTTAGTTAGTTTATTTAAACTCATTAACTAATTCATTATGGGATTTATTGTTTTCCATTTCAATCAAAACAATTTATTAGGAATATTTGGAAAGTTTATAAGATTATACCTCTAAAATGAACTTTTTATCGAGCAAGGATAAAAAATGACTGAGATCCTTTTTTATCAAACTACATACCCTTTAACAGATTTTTTACTAGTATCATTCGAGTTTTAAAGTTTAGGTGTATTTTTTTTTTTCAAGTTTTACTAAAAAAAGACTCAATTTATTAGGCAAAAGTTTACAAGGTATTTTATTACATGTAAATAAAATATAGAATGACTAAAATAAAGGTATTTTAGGTTCTTTATTTCTTTTGATTTCTATCCCATAGCAGATGAGATATAAATAACGAGAACTAAGAGTTCAAAACCAAAAATTTTTGGTTTTACAAAGAGTGTATGGAATCAAAATTTTGTTATTTCGAGTCATTTTTTATTTTCACGGATCTTTGACGTATCTAGATTTCTATGAAGAGAATCTTTTAGAAAAAAAAAATAGATAATGAATATAAGATAAGAAATAATAATTCGTTTTGAACAATAGATGTCTTTCACATCCAACTATAACAATGACTAACTTCTTCTTTTTTAAATGGCAGTTCCAAAAAAACGTACTTCGATATCAAAAAAGCGTATTCGTAAAAATATTTGGAAAAGGAAAGGATATTGGGCGGCATTAAAAGCTTTGTCATTAGGGAAATCTCTTTCTACCGGGAATTCAAAAAGTTTTTTTGTACGACAAACAAATAAGTCCTAAAATATTGGAATAATTTGGAATGGATTTGACTAAAAAAATTGGATCAGTAATTAATATCTCAGTAATTTGTTAATTTAATATTAAAGTTAATATAAAATTAACAATTGGCAGTTCCTATTCTAATCAATATGAAATAGACTCTTAATCTTATAAAAAGAAGAAGTATTCTTCTTTCTAAATTCTAAAAATAAAAAATAAATATATATAAGATTTTTTATTTGATTTTTTTAGTATATTTTCATTCAGATTTTGGTGGTGGGGAGTCTTCTTTTCCCCATCGACTTTTAAAAGAATAAATAATGAAAAAATTTTATATTTATCAGGAAGGGCAGATAGAATATTTTTAGTTCAAATTAATTAATTGTTCAAACTAATCCATTCCGTGTTAAAGATTTTTGGATAACTTTCTGACTTCTTAATTTATTATATATACTATATTTAATTTATTTTCCATATATATCCAATTTTCAGCCCAATGAAAAATCCAATAAAAGAACTTAATTGTTGAGATATTATTATATGTGCAAGTGGCAATTTGGAGTAATCCAAAATAGACATATTTTAGATTCATTGATAAAATTTAGTTTGTGTTTCAAATTGAATTTATTAAATCAGATAAACCAGAAATAATGACAATAAAAGAAAAAAGTTTTTGAGTCTATCGAAGAATTCTATCGTTGCAAGAGTCGTATTTTAGAATCGGCTAAACTACGTCAAAGCCCTAAAACCAGACACCTTAAAGAAACTACTGAACCTTTAAATTGACTTTTTTGAACTCTTTTTTTTTTATATCTTTACTAAAATTGAGTGAATTGACTTGTTCAATCTCGACGATTGAATATAAATAGGTTATTATGAGTTCGAGCAAGCCGCTATGGTGAAATCGGTAGACACGCTGCTCTTAGGAAGCAGTGCTAGAGCATCTCGGTTCGAGTCCGAGTGGCGGCATGCCATCTTCTAAAAGATATCAAATAGATCCTATAATAAAATTAAATTAAATTCCCAATTTCTATTTCTTAATTAATACGGGGGGATCCCCCGTTTTTTCATTTTTATGATATTTTCAACTTTAGAGCATATATTAACTCATATTTCCTTTTCTATTGTTTCAATTGTAATTACAATTCATTTGATAAGCTTATTGGGCAATCAAATTAGAAAACCATATTATTCCTCAGAAAAGGGGATGATAGCTACTTTTTTATGTCTAACAGGATTGTTAATAACTCGTTGGATTTATTCGGGCCATTTTCCACTAAGTGATTTATACGAATCCTTAATTTTTCTTTCATGGAGTTTCTCCCTTATTCATATAGTTCCTTATCCTTATTTCAAAATAAGAAAAAATTATTTAACAACAATAACTGCCTCAAGTACTATTTTTACCCAAGGCTTTGCTACATCGGGTCTTTTAAATGAAATACATAAACCCACAATATTAGTACCTGCTCTACAATCGGAATGGTTAATAATGCACGTAAGTATGATGATATTGAGCTATGCGGCTCTTCTTTGTGGATCATTATTATCAGTAGCACTTCTAGTCATTACATTTAGAAAACTTTTTTATAGTTCTAAAAGTAATAATTTATTAAAATTAAACGGGTCATTTTCTTTTGGTGAAATCCAATACAAGAATGAAAGAAACAATATTTTTCAAAAAAAATATTTTTTTCCTGTTAATAATTATTACAAGGCCCAATTGATTCAACAATTAGATTATTGGAGTTATCGTGTGATTAGCCTAGGATTCATCTTTTTAACCATAGGTATTCTTTCAGGAGCAGTATGGGCTAATGAAGCGTGGGGATCATATTGGAGTTGGGATCCAAAGGAAACTTGGGCGTTTATTACTTGGATCGTATTCGCAATTTATTTGCATACTCGAACAAATAAAAATTTGCAGGGGACAAATTCCGCAATTGTGGCGACTATAGGTTTTCTTATAATTTGGATATGCTATTTTGGGGTCAATCTATTAGGAATAGGGCTACATAGTTATGGTGCATTTACGTTAACCTCTAGTTAAACTAAAGAAAAGTTACAAACAGAATACGGTATATATAAAATTGCGTCAACCGGCGAGAACCATGTGAATCAAGTAGTGTAGTGATTCACGCGGTTCTCGCAAAGACCAAGCGGATTGGGCGAAAATTCAAATTCATATTTTGTTTTTACTTTATTTAAAATTTAAGAAAATAAAAATACTTTTATTTTTTCTTTAAAAAAACTATCTATAAAAATAATTAGATAGAATACCTTCAACCTTGTCAACTGATAGTGAAAGAACAAAATCGGGATACATACCAATACCTATTACAGGTAGAAAAATGGAGATGGAAACAAATAACTCGCGCGGTCCAGAATCAAAAACATAAGAGTTTGGAGTATTAAATAACTTGTATCCATAGAACATCTGGCGTGACATAGATAATAAATAAATAGGAGTTAATATCATTCCAATTGCCATTACAAAAGTGATGGCAATTTTGGGCATTAAAAGATATTTTTGGCTAGTAATTATTCCTAAAAAGACTATAACTTCTGCAACAAAACCACTCATACCCGGTAATGCAAGGGAAGCCATGGAAAAGCTACTGAACATCGTAAATATTTTTGGCATGGGGATAGCTACTCCGCCCATTTCATCGAGATAAACAAGACGTATTCTATCATAACTCGTTCCTGCCAAGAAAAAAAGTGCAGCACCAATAAATCCATGAGAGATTATTTGTAAAATAGCTCCATTGAGTCCCGTATCGGTTATAGAAGCAATTCCTATAAGTATAAAACCCATATGAGATACCGAGGAATAGGCTATTCTTTTTTTTAAATTACGTTGGCCGGGAGATGTTGAAGCTGCATAGATTATTTGTATTGTACCTACTATCATCAACCAAGGAGAAAATATAGAATGAGCGTGTGGTAATAATTCCATATTAATCCGAATCAATCCATACGCTCCCATTTTTAATAAAATTCCGGCTAGAAGCATACAAGTACTGTAATGTGCCTCTCCGTGGGTATCTGGTAACCATGTATGTAGGGGTAGAATCGGTAATTTGACAGCAAAAGCGATAAAAAATCCAATATAGAATATTATTTCCAAAGCCACAGGATACGACTGATTAACTGATGTTTCAAAATTTAATGTTGGTTCATTAGAACCATATAAACCGATACCCAGAACTCCCATTAAGAGAAAAATGGAACCCCCCGCCGTGTACAAAATAAATTTTGTGGCTGAATAGAGACGTTTCTTTCCTCCCCACATGGATAGAAGTAGATAAACCGGAATTAATTCTAATTCCCACATGATAAAAAAAAGTAAAAGGTCCCGAGAAGAAAATGATCCTATTTGACCGCTGTACATTGCTAACATCAAGAAATGGAATAATCGAGAATCCCGAGTAACAGGCCAGGCCGCTAAGGTAGCTAAAGTAGTGATAAATCCTGTTAATAAAACGGGTCCTATAGACAGTCCATCTATTCCTAATTTCCAACGGAAATCAAAAAAATTGATCCATTTATAGTCGTCTACTAGTTGGATTAATGGATCGTCCAATTGGAAATGATAACAGAATACATAGGTTGTTAGAAGAAGTTCTAACATGCATATACATATAGTATACCACCTAATTACCCTATTTCCTTTATGGGGAAGAAAGAAAATTAAGGAACCCGCAAATATTGGTAAAACTACAATTATTGTTAACCAAGGAAATTTGTTCGTGGTAAAGACAAGATACGCTTGGACCAGAAAAACATGTGCCCAAAAATATCTTATTTTTGGGCACATGTTTTGGCGGTAAAAAAAAATGGACTCAAGGAGAGGTTTCTGTAACGTATTAATAAGCTATACCCATACTGCGGGTTGTTTCATGCCATAAATAAACCCGAACACTCAAGAAATCCGTTGGGCAGGCGGATTCGCATCTCTTACAGCCGACACAATCCTCTGTTCTTGGAGCGGAAGCTATTTGTTTGGCTTTACATCCGTCCCAAGGTATCATTTCTAATACATCCGTAGGACAGGCTCGGACACATTGAGTACACCCAATACATGTATCATAAATCTTTACTGAATGCGACATTGGATCGATATTTTTGAACGTGATAAAGTTTCAATCTAGTAAATTGATAAATGAATTATATATTTAAATACTAATACTAGATGAATCGATGAGTTACCCGGTTTTTTCTGGATTGACAGTGCCAAACTACTTTGATTTCTTATCTTTGTGATAACATGATCATACCTTACGTGGCACACATGCTAATTTTAATTGATTTATGAAAATTCTAATTTTATTTTAATAGGATAATATTACTTATTCAACAAATTAGATTGATTTATACGAGTTGATTTTCTGTTACGATAAATTGATGAAACAATGGCGAGTCCAATAGCGGCTTCAGCAGCTGCAATAGCTATAACAAAAATAGAAAAAATTGCTCCTTTTAATTGACGACTATCAAAAAAATCAGAAAATGTTACAAAATTGAGATTAACCGCATTTAATATAAGTTCAAGACACATAAGAGCCCTAACCATATTTCTACTTGTAATCAATCCATATAGACCGACAGAAAATAAATAGGCACTCAAAACAAGTACATGTTCGAGCATCATTAACCAACTCCTCATCAATCTCGATTCATTTCAATATGAACAACAATTTAACCAATTGGATTGACTAGAATAATGAAATAAAGGAATATATTGGGAATAGATCAAACTAATAAAGACTTTCTCTTTTATATCCAAAGTCAAATAGAAAAAGGAAATGCATCTGATAGCTCATAACAAGGGTTTTCCGGTTCTAAAGAGTTATTATTGACGAGCTACAGCAATTGCGCCGATTAACGCAACTAAAAGAATTAGTGAA
>JARVZY010006343.1:0-26667 GCA_030686995.1 Artemisia argyi
ATCTTATCGATAAAACTCAATAACGTGTTTAAGTTGGACTGTGTGCCGCTCAAATATAATTTCAACAACGCGTGTTGACTCTCAACTCTGCACGTTGTTGTCTGGGCGTAGCTACGATATTGATCGGTAATAAACGAGATGAACATGTGTGAGTAATCTCGCAGCCAATTATTCAGATACTGAGCAATATCTGAAAAAAAACAATGAATTACTAAAAGGTCATTCGGGTGCTTATTTATTAAATAATAAAAACAATAAATTAATATTTAAGTACCCACATAGGTCCAAGGCCCGGTATTTTGGACCTCAATTTTGCCCTTTGATTAACAATTTTTTTTACAACTTTTAACAAATAATTTTGTTATACAATTAAAAAAAAAAAAAAAAAAAAAAAAAAAAAAGCACAAATACTTTTGTTATACATTTACTTTTATTATACATTTACTTTTGTTATACAAATACTTTTGTTAACAAATACTTTTAATTTTTATTACAATTAAAAAAAAGTCAAACCGCATTTGAAAACGCATTTACAGCTCACCCTCGGTACATTATTCGCTCTGTCTTCACTCTCTCTCTCTCTCTCACACTCACATGTGTGTGTAACTCTATGTTTCTCTCTCTTTTTTCTCTCACAATAATCTCTCTCTCTCTCTCTCTCTCTCTCTCTCTCTCTCTCTCTTAGATCTAAAAACTCGTTTTTAGATCTAAAATCACTCGTTTTGAAGGTGGTTTATGATAAAAAAAAAATAAAATTTCGATGGTGTTTTTTTTACTATCTCCGTGATGGTTGGGTTGGTTTTTGTACCCTCTGTGATGATACGTGGTGTTACGTGATGGTTTATGATGATATTTTGTGTGGTTATGGTGGGTAAGTGATGATACGTGATGATGTGTTTTTTTTAAAAAAAATTTTTTAGATCTAAAAAAATTAGTGATGTTATTTTTTTTGTTTTTGTTTTTGTTTTTTTTTGTTAGATCTTTTTTTATCTAAAAAAATAGTGATTTTTTTTTGGAGATATACATATCCTCTCTATTTTTAATATTCTAACCATCTGTTAGATCTTTTTAGATCTAAAAAACGAGATGGTTTTTTTCCTGTTAGATCTTTTTAGATCTAAAAAAACTAGTGATGATTTTTTTCCCTTTTGTTAGATCTAAAAGAAAGGAGATGATGTTATTTTTTTTCAGTTAGATCTTTTTAGATTAAAAAAACGAGATGATGTTATTTTTTTCTGTTAAATCTTTTTAGATCTAAAAAAACTAGTGATGATGGTTGGTTTCTTGTGATGTTTTCTTAGTGATGAAACTGGTTGGTTTTTAGATATTGTTTTAGATCTAAAAAATAGTGATGGTTTCTGGTTTCTTGTTAGATCTTTCTGGTTTCTTGTGAAGGTTTATGGTTTCTTGGTTGTGGCAACAAAAACATCTCGATGGTGTTTTTTTACCATCTCTGTGATGATTTTGGTGAGTGCTTATTCACTCACTATTATATGGCCAAAAACCGAACCAAAACGACTATTTGAGCTAACAAATGCCAAGAAAACACTTGTTTTTATGTTTGTGATATGCAGGTACGGATATTTTACAAAATAATGGAAATCACACAAAAACCGGCGAAACCGAGCACGAGATGTGGAATGAGCGTAAAAAGCCGGAGTCGGGAAGAGTTTTGATTATATTTGAGCTCAAATTGTCAAGAATGGTCCTTGAAGCTTATGATGTTGTCAAAAGAAGCCCTTGGATATAGTTTTTGAAAATGGCAGATTTGGTCCCTCATTTTTCAAAGTTACACTTGTGGTCCTTGTAAATTTATGCAAGTGCTTAAAAATCTGGTCCAGTCCAAATTATAAACCAAATAATCAACACCTAGCCCACTAAATAAAACACTCCAAGCCCATCCAACCTAAACTATTACCCAAGCCCAGCCATTAAAAACCCGGTCCAAAGGTCAATTAATAATAAAATAAATTACCCGTACCAAAGTTTACCCGCCCCTTAATTCACCCAACTCAACCCAGAAAAATCAATACCAAGAACCCTAAGATTACCATCCAACAAATTACCCAACTCCCACTAATTATTTACCCAATTAAGGGTATTAAGGACAAATCCCCACATCTCTGACACCCTCTGACACAAAGAATGACACATGGAAGCTGTGGATTGGTCTAAACGCGTCACCACAAGGAATGCAAGGCTCTAATTGGTTCAAGGGCGTCACAAGGGATCAAGAGAGAATATTCTTATGGAGATACCAATTCTATACACTTCTGAAGACCTCAGCTCGTGGCTATATAAGCCCCCTCACATCTCCAATTGAAGGCTGTTAGATTTTAGGTTAGATTAGGGGTTAATTTTAGGAGTAGGAGTAGTATTAATTTAGTAATGTGTATTTCTGCTTTAAAAGTTTGTAATCTCATCTCAGTTTTTAATAAAATTCCACTTTTCAGTAAATCTCCTTGCAAATTTAATGTTCAATATTTAGTTAAATCCGTTTTAGTTTACAAGTAATTCATTCCTTTTATTTCAAATAATATTTTGTGTTAAAATTCTGTTTTAAATCTGCTTGGTCAAAAGTTAGTCAATGATAGTTAAAGGTGTTAATGGTGTTGAACCTCTGGAATTTGGTGTTGATTTCTGATTATGGAATGCTTAATGGAGCCTATTAAAGATAGGCTGTGTGGGATGACTTCTCTGTTAAGCTGAGAGGTGTTTGTAAGTCCTTTTTCGCCTTTTCATAGTTCTTATCTGCTTATGTAGTTTATCATTTTCATACCTGAGTTAGATTAGTGTTACTGTCCTATTGGTTTGATTTAGTTGTAATATAGTTTTATTGTGGCTTGCGTTTTATTCTAGTAGATTTCATTTAACTGTTTCGTTGTTGCTCATAATATAGATTAGTATAAACTTCTTATATGTATGACTGTGGATTTTTGTGGATTGAGATTTGAGTGTCAGGTTTTACTCAGTTCATTTGTTGAGATTTGTAGGTTATGAATGCTTATTCTGCTTGTTTGAAGTTTTTTTTAGTGCTTACGCTTAATCGTTATCTGTCTTAGCTTAAAAGTTCATTCCACTGCCTTCATTTAAGTTTTACAGCCTTTTAGTGTTCTGGATGATCATTGGTAAATCTCACTGCTCATTTAGCTTTTAAGATAGATAAGAAACTCAGTTGGATAATTGGTTTAGTAAATCTAAGCTTAAATGTCAAATTTATAGTGTAATTGTGCACTTAAGAGGGTGTTTGGTTTTAAGTAGTCTGCTGATATGGGATTTATTTCAGAGGTTAAATTTGGTCTAGGTTAGTTACTTAGGATGCGTTAGGTATTAAATAGCATTATTGTAGTTGTTCATTTAACGAAAAGTCACAATTCCAGTAAACTGTGCTTATATCAGAATCTGTGAACATAAATTCTTGAGCGTGGTTGGATCTCAGGTGCGTTTAGGTTAGTCAATTATCATAACATCTGAATACTACATGTAGGTTCATATATGATCAGTAGAAATTGAAATCGGTCAACCTGAGTTTGCATCTAAAAAGTCAGACCCTGCTGTTTCATTAGTTCAATGGCTGCTGATCTCAGTCTCATTTAGGGGTTCAATTGGGTATTAGATTTAGGGCTTTTAGACTTTTTAGATAGACTGTAGTATAGGGTTTTAGAATCTGCATTTAGGATTTAGATAATTGCTTATGCAAGTGCTTAAAATTAAGCTGCTATTAAGGTGTATGAACTAGGAATCTGTTTTCATATATAGGGCTGCCATTTTGTTTAGTTGATCATTATCTGTGTTTCATTGCTCATTTCATTTCATTAGTACCCAAGGTTGCTTTTCTAGTTGATATTTTGCTTTTCGCTTAACTGCTTATACTTTACGCTTATTCCATAGTGCTTATTTGACTGTCTTGGTCCTTAATCTGAGTTTCTGAGTTCAATTTGGTCTAAAATCTGTTCCAACAAGTTTGATTTAGTCTAAATATCATTTGGGTCAAGTTTTAGGTCAATTGGTCAACTGTGCTTATTAATAAGCACTTGCCAAAAAGCTGTTTTGGTTACTTTAAGCATTTCTGCTTATCTTTTAGATCTCAAAATTTTTCTGCAAGCTCTTTAGTATATTTTAGAATTTCTGTAAAATTTTCATAATTTTCTGAGGTCATTTACTATTTTTCTTAATTTCTTTTAGTTTTTAATCATTTTTAAATCAATTTTAAATAACAAAAATACATAAAAATTAGAAAAAGTTTCTGAAAAATACAAAAATAATTTTAGAATTTCTTTTATAATATTTTAGAATTTTTAGAATTTAAATTTCATTTTTCCAAGTTATTTTTCTATTATTTCTTATTTTTAATTCATTTTTAATTCTAAAAATAGGAAATAAATTCTAGAAAATAAATAAAAAGTCTAAAAAATATTTTTATTTTTCTTAAAATTCTTTTTAATAGTTTTAAATTTTTAGAAAATATTTCCAAGTTTGTAGGATTATTTTTCATTAAACGTGACGTTTTAATTTTTGCGGTTGCGTTTCCGTTTTCGCGTTTTTAACCTTTGTACATATATAGCTTGTATATTCTTCATATTTCATCATTACTTATCATAACTTGATTTCCAAAATCATATTTTTCACTTTACCACTTTTCACGACTCGATTTCGCGATTCGATTATTTACGATTCCATTCTACCTTCGCTGGGAAAACGACCCAGGAAGTACTTTCACCGGTATTTCTTCGGAATAATTTTATACTACAAAACGACTGTATCAGTTGGGTTGGTTTTTGTACCCTTTGTGATGATCGTGATGGTTTATGGTGATGTTTTTGTGTGGTTATGGTGGATAAGTGATGATACGTGATGGTGGGTAAGTGATCATACGTGATGGTTGGTTATTGTTAGATCTTTTTAGATCTATCATGGTTTTTTTGCTCATATGCTTATAAAACTGCTTATGGTGAATGCAGTTTATGTGATCTGTGATGATGGTTATTGGTTTTTGCTTATATGCTTATAAAACTACAAGCAATATATAAACTTTCAATTTACGGCGATGATGATTTAAAAAAAAAAACTTGATTTTGGCGTGGCATTACCGAATGGACAGTAAAAAAACTTGATTTTGCAACCTTCGATGTTGCAGCCATATATGATAAAACGATAATCTGAGCTTAAAGTGCTTTTGTGAATTGAAAATTTGTATACTGCTTATAGCTATTGCTTGTTTTTGTTTTGTGAAGGTGAAACTTTGTGAATGGGGTAGTCACATTCAAAGTGGTATATGCTTATATTGAAAGCTATTTGCTTGATGGTTTAGCAGTTTCTTGAATTGTTTAATGAAACTGCTTATGTTGAAAATGCGTATGTTGAAACTACTTATAAAAAAATCGAGGACGGTGATGATGATTAAAAAAAAAAAAAAAAAAAAAAAAAAAAAACCTTGTCGTGGCATAACTGAATGGACGGCAAACACTTTGCCACCTTTGAATTTGCTGCCATATGATTAAAAATAATAATCTGAGCCGTCTCGATGTGTATTTTTTATAAACGTAAACTTATATATGTAATAGCGTAAAATTATACCTCATTCGTGTAAAACGGTGATGAATTCATCGTAAACTGAAACTTTGTATACTGTTTGTAGCGATTGGTTGTCTTTGTTTTGTAAATTGAAACTTTGTGAATGCTTGTAGCTTTTTTTTTTTCTTTTTTTTTGGTGAAACTTTGTGATGAATTCATCGTAAATTAAAACTTTTTACACTGTATTTGTTTTGAAAATTGAAACTTTGTGAATGCTTATAAATTGAAATTGAAATATCAAATGAATGGAATAAACGATGTAATGGAATGAATGACGCAATATAATGATTTATTACTGTTATTAATCATATTTGGTTGGTAAGATAGGACGTAATGGAATCGATAAAAAAAAACTAAAATGGCCATTAATGATAGAAAATTTATTTAATGTGGTTAGTTAATGTGGACTTTTATGTAATTTTCATTTTATTACAAGATGTAATGAAAAAAAAATGAGGGGACCTCTAAAGAATGAAAATGATGTAATGAGTCATTCCTTGCAACGAATCATTACATTGTAAATGTGTAAACAAACAAGATTTTTTCATTCTACTGTAATAACCTTTTTCACTCCCACTTTGATTACAACATGCCAAACGCTACGTGAAACTTTGTAGCTATTGCTTGTCTTTGTTTTGTGAATTGACACTTTGTGAATGCTTGTTGCTATTTGCTTGTTTTTGTTTTGTGAATGTGAAACTTTGTGAATGGAGATGTCACTTTCAAAGGGTATATAACCATGCAAAAATTGTAGTGAAAATGTGTTTCACAACATGTGTGATCACAACCCAGACTTCAAAGGGCAAAAACACACCCGTGACTTAAAAGGACTGAAAAAAGTTTATAAAAAAAAAGAATAAATAACAAAAAAATTTATAAAACTTACCTACTTCACCAATACTACCTTTGGACTACTACTTTGAGAAGAAAAAAAAAAAAAAAAAAAAAAAATCGGTCCTGTGGACTTAGCTAGTACTACCTTTGGAAAAAAAAAGAAAAAAAAAAAAATAAAAATAAAAACAGTATAAGACAAAATTATAAAAAAAACAATAATAAAAAAATAAAAATAAAGTACACCCTCCACTAGGGAGGGTTTTTTTACCAATCCTTTAGAGAGGGTATGGTTATGGCAACCCATTTTATTAACCATCTTACTTGATTAAACAACTCATTAACTTGACAAAAGTTGCATTTCGATCGAGGAAAAGTGAACTAGCGAATACGTGTTTGTCCCCTATATCATACTAGCAATGCTACGTCCAAAAAGGTAGAGTAGAAAATTATACTCATACAATGATTTAACAAGTGTAGTTGTTTATTGGTTTAGTCATATCATAATCATTTTTATTTTTTATAAACCTTTTGTTGATCTAGCATTTCGCGTATATGGCCATCTGTTTAAATTCCAATCAGCATTTATAAGTGTTATTTGGCTATTTCCCACGATTCTCTACTATTCCACAAAAGGTGTAGATTAAAAATTATGTGGAGCTTGACTTGTTTAGATTAACAATTACGCGACAAATTTTTTTCGAGACTTTAGTTACAAGGTATCCGCTGCCGCAACACATAATACACCGCTAGCAAATTTAAATAATATATATATATATATATATATATATATATATATATATATATATATATATATATATATATATATATGTAATTTTCAATGCACAGTGGTATAAAATTATTTTAACACGAAATGAAAAAATAAATATTCCTAATTTTTTTATTTTTTTATTTTTTATTTTTTTATATATATATATATATATATATATATTTTTTTTTACCTCCATCAATGGTTTATATGACAGAAAAGTAGGCCTTCTTCACTCTTCACTCTTCACAACCTATCCGATTGATAATTCCTTTAATAGTAACCGGCCTTGCTATCGGTTTGATGACGTAATCCAATCGATTATCGGAAATGATCTGATCAACCAAAACAGATGTTCCCTGTTATTGCATAATTCAGGTCTATTTATCTTCCGATCATTTTTTATTCATTTATATTAACAGCTCTAGTGTTTCGTTTTGATTAATTTTTAGTATATATTGTGTATCTATATACCGAAATTAACGGCTGCAGATGAATTAGAGGTTAATTTGTTAGGGTTATGCTTAGCTTTTTATAGCGTATTATGAAAGTTTTGGACAATGAAAGTTTTCGACTTTTCATTATAGGAAGCACTCAAGCACATGAAAGAGTTAGCAAGTGCATGTAAATTAGGATGCATCACTAGGTTTGCGTAGGATATGCATAAGAATAATATATATGGCATTTATAATGCTGCAAGCTTGTTATAAAGCATAAGATTATATGCGTAACTTGTTGATATCGTGATCAACCGTGCACCAGCTTAGGAATACCTTACAAATACTGGAATCACGGTAAATAAATGAACTTTCATTTCGTTATACAAACAGAGAAATGGATTAAAATCTGACCCAACTGACTGATTGATCAAGCTAAATATAATGTTTAAAAGCTGTCAGGAATGCAAGGGTCATAGTTTAAAACCTAAACTAAACAGAGGATTTTAGCTGTCAGCTCTTTTCTTTTTGCATACTCTCATACTACAACCTAGAATCTGCTACCAAATAGGAGATCTCGGATCATGTCCTCGTAAAATGCATGTCATATAAACACACGCAAGCATAAGCTGTGGAGCTGAGTGAGACTATGGTTTTATGTGCAAGCAAGATATACACTCAAATTATTGTATCAAATAAACGTGTTTCTCAAACATCATGGAGAAACAACATTCAAATGTAATATGAAACCACTAATATTCATGTTTTGTCAACATTCTGATCTAATGCTGCATTGTGGTTCCATCTGTGCAGTGCGGCCCCTCACTCGTACACTAAATCGATAAGCGACTACCCTTCTAACAGCTTTTTAGCATGTGTTCTCTCAAGCTGCTCATATGCTTATGACTATGCGGATGTACCACTTCTGACCACCAAAACAATGGTTAGTCTATCCAGGTTATTTTCATCCAAGTGTGTTCACAATTCTAATCAACCATAACTATACGCATGTATGCTTGTTAATTGTTATGTAGTCTCATCACATACCAAATTAAAATATTCATTTAGAATTCACATTATCTAAATATATGAAGTCTGAAGCTCAGTGAATTACTTCTGATACATAATCCGACTATTGTAACTTGATTACTACTAGTTTTTTTTTGCATGCAAGATGACATAAGTTCGTATTATATCATACATGATTGTGTTAGTGAAAAACTTGCCAAAATCAGGAAACTGTATGCATGTGATGGTTTATACATCCTTTACTACATATTGTCATAATATGCCATGATCTTTACCCATGCTTGACACGCAACAATCTCAAATTCAGAAATCCTTTATGTGTCAGTTTTCTATATTTTGACTTGATTTACTTACAATCCTGTCACAGTTTATTATGGACTTTTATAAATTGTGGTATTAAAAGTCTCATGGTGATTGCTCTATTTTCACCTCTCCCCCTGGTAAGCATTGGAACTAGAGCATATATAGATAAAGGGGAAGGCTCATTTTGTATCATGTATATGTTTTATCTCTGATGCTGGCTCACATATTATACATACATATGATAATTTGTATACTCGATAGCCCCCATCTATTCAAAGGTAGTTTTTCTCCAGAATAGACAGTCAGACAATTGTTAGTTTAAATAAGAACATCAAAGGTCCATAAAATACAATACACGACCACCATTATGGAAGTGGAATAATTTTATTGCTTAATCATCGGCCTGGATGATTAATTTAACAGTAGTGTTGTTACTTGTTGAATACCTTCCTAGAAGATTCTGCAAGTCAGCATCACACGCAAGGAGTATCAGGTCATCATCTTCATCCTTGTATTTTAGACGAAAGCCTGCACTCTTTAACTTAGTCCTATGCACCACTTCATTTTGTAGTTCAAACAGGCGCGATGAAATAGGGATTTGAACCTTTATCATATCATCTTTAAAAGTTGCCTTCACTGTCACCTTCCTTGTATCTGAGACTTCATTGGACTTGATCTGGTTTGGGGGTGCATATAAAATTTTTGTGTCTGGAAGCTTCCTATCAACATTTAATTTATTTAGTGGTTTTTCTGTGCTCTCTAGGTGATCTCTTTTCTGCATTGGATGCCTGGTTGACTTCTTATTTTTCCACCGTTGCAGGAATACCATGAGTCGTGCTACTTGGTATATTGAATCTGACTTAAAAGAAAGATGGCTATGCTTCCCACAACTCCACCAATTGCTTGAAAACCCATGATGTTTACTTGCACAAATCCACCGCTTAACCCTTATCAACAGGATCACGACACCAAATAAACCAAAACGCACATTCGTAGACTGTTGTAAGTTTTGATTTGACCGTGATGTTTGTGAGAGCTTTGAGTCAGTAATGCAGGCAGTTTTTTTGTTGTGCTTTGGTAATGGCCAACTGGTCATATTATTATCTTGACAGAAACGCTTTAATGTAGACCTGCTGACTGGAAAAGAACCAAGTGGCGAAAAAATGCTGTTATTGTGAAGAAGTATTCAAATGAAAGCCTACAAATAACTATAAACAAGTAAGATAACTTACCACCAAGGCTCTTAGCAGCTTCGTCTATTGGTTTCCCAACATGTTTCTTGACTACCTCCATTGAAAGCGAGTCTATTTTACGCTTTCTACCTCTTTTCAAATAGTTGCTCTTTTCTCCAGCATCAGTAATTGTTTCGCTTGTTATCTGCATGACCATAGCACGATTGGAAGTAGTATTGTCGCCGTCTTTTATAACATCATCATGCACCACAATTTCTGTGCTAGTTATGGTACCATCATTATTATTAAGAAAATCTTGTGTGGGTGATAATTGGTTTACGACATGTGTATAGTTAGCTTTAGCTACATCTGCTACAACCGACTCTGAAACTGATTCCAGTATCTTGGTCTTTGCTGTTGTGATTGAGGATATGATGGTACTTTGAGGGTTTGTATCCATCAAGTACGAGGATGTTTGGATATTATCAGGTTGTATGTTTGCAGAGAGATCCATAGGTAGTCCAACAACTTCCATAGTATCACCTAGTTCAAATCCTGAGGCTATTTCGATGCTGTGCTTCAATGTGTGCACCAAGTTATGTATGTATCTGCCATCTTCTCTGTGTAACGGTAGAAAAAACTCTAAAACATAGTCGTTATTGCTTTCTATACTATGCAAGAAGATTGCAAAGCAACTGCTCAACTCACTCATGAGTGCATAGTGAACCAAAGGGTATTCTTCTTGACTGAGTTTGGTTACATCTTCACAGAAACATGAACCATGGGACACTAGTGCCCTGCCAACAAAGCCACAGGACTTGTCCAAGTGTTGTTCCTTACATGCTTTCCGAAATGACCACATGCGCAAGTCTTGAACATAATATGGTAAAGCAGCTGTTGACATGCAAACTTTTCCAAGGCATCTAGTATGAAAACTGTTACAACTCTTTTTCAGAATTTGATCATCGGAAGCAAAAGTAGTGAGTGGGGACATAGCCCATGTCTGAGCAAGAGGTAATTGGTGAGTGTCGCACACAAATTTCAGTACATTGTGGATCTTTTCCAACTCATTTTGCATATGCGTGGGGCAGTCAACTCCTTGTGTGGTTATTAGATTTGCTGTCTGCAAGATAACTCCATGGAAATGAGAATGAGAATACAATAGAAAAACATGTACTTAGAATGTCAGTAGACTAAGATCGCTCCCATTGGAGCGTGAGGGAGGTATTTTGGCATCAAGTCACGCATGAGGGCCCATTGGGGGTGGTTTCGGTCGTGCGTGAGGAGAGCCAAAAACACAAACGAAAGGTGAGCTCCTTACCGAATAGGAAATGTGCAATGTGTGACCCATTGTGATTTTATTATTTATTATTTGATTTGTGTGTGTGAGGTATGTTTGTATATTTGTGAGTGAGGTTTGACTAGGGCTGAGCATCACAGACCCAAAACCGACCGAGACCGAGAGGACAGACCGAACCTAAGGACCAGCGGTCCGGTCTCTGTCCGTATTTTTTTGTTATTTCGGTCTTGGTCTGGTCCGGTCTTACGTAAAACCCGACTATTATGTGTTATTGGACCGGACCGGACCGAACACATTCGGTCCGGTCCTCGGTCTATGGTTTTGGGCTAGTTCGGTCACGGTCCGGTCCAGTTTTGGACAGTTGATCACCCCTAGACCATTGTGGGATAAAAAGTGAGAGGGAATGGGGTGGAGGTAAATGGAGAGAAAAAGCTGATTTTGCATTGAAATGGAAGATAAAGCGGTGTAACCATTAGGAGTAGTCTAAACGTTTTATGCTTTCCCATTGCATTTGGAGACTTTATATAATACATAGTAATAGTGTGTGTGTGAAATAATTTTATGGACTCGAAGCAACAGCTGAGCCACAATGGTCGGTCCATTTAAAATGACGTATGCGCCAAGTACCAAAGTTTACAAACGTGATACTCATTAGCTGCACCAAAGCATGTATCGACAATTCGACATACACGTGATATTTTGGTTTTAAGCGGTTTGCGATGGCTGGCGGTTTTTGTGTTGATAGTGTAAGTTGCGGTTAGGGGTTTCATAAAACCCAACCCGAACCCAAACCCGAATATGACTATTCGGGTCGTGTTACTCGGGTTCAAATTTATATTCAGGTCAACTAGAATGAATGACCTAAGTTCTAAATAGGGTCGGGTTTGGGTATGTTTTTATTAGCATCAACCCGACCAGAATTGACCCGAACCTGACTAACCGGACTCGACTAACACTTTTAAAATGTAAAAATATTGAAGTAAGCCATTTTTTTAATTATTTTATATATACTCGGGTTGACATGAACTCGAATTGACCTGAACCCGAGTTCTAAATAGGGTCGGGTTTGGGTATATATATTTTTAAGCATTGACTCGAACCCCACCGGGTCAACCCAAATAGGGGTGTAAACGAGCCGAGACAACTCGCGAGCAACTCGAGATCGACTCGAAAAATACTCGATTCGACTCGATTTTAAACGAGCCGAGACAACTCGCGAGCTACTCGACTTGACTCGATTACACATTTACACCCCAATATATATATATATATATATATATATATATATATATATATATATATATATATATATATATATATATATATATATATATATATATATATATATATATACATACATATATATATATATATATATATATATACATATAATATATACATATACATACATATATATACATATACATACATATATATATATATATATATATATATATATATATATATATATATATATATATATATATATATATATATATATATATAGGGGAGGGTTATTGTAAGATCAAACTTAAAGTTGTAAAAATAAGATCTAGTTTAAACAACCACTAAAACCATTTTAAAAATAATCATATTAGCAATAATACACAAAAAATAAAGTATTAATACGAATTAACATTTTAGCAACTAATAACCAACTGATACATGAGTTTGGATTAGTGATGCACAACTATAAATTTATATGTCGAATCAAAGTGTATCACCTTAACCTGATACATTACATGTCGAATAAAAGTGTATCACCTAAGTTTCGTCAATTTAAAAAAGAAAACTATCAGAACTTTAACAATTTTAGTTGTACTCAATAAAAAATTTAATTTTACTTTAACGAGAGTGTCACTTGTCAAATTTTAGTTGGATCTTATTTTTACAACTTTAAGATTGATCTTATTTGATCTATATATATATATATATATATATATATATATATATATATATATATATATATATAGGGGTGTAATCGAGCCGAGACAACTCGCGAACAACTCGAGATCGACTCGAAAAATACTCGACTCGACTCGGCTCGATTACACCCGTAGTATGTGTTTTTGTGTTGGTGGTGTAAGTTGGGGTGACGTATAACATTTCCTATTAGAGTGTATTTGTGTTGATAATAAGTACAGTATAAATGTTTGATAGTACAAGATAGAGATGTCTGTAACTCTGAGTTGGATGCATCACCATTGAAATTATCGAGGTAAACAAGAACGCACGAGGTAAATATGAACACGCGTTGCGACGGTATATTATTTGATAAAACTTTTGTGATATAAATTGTTTAATTACTTTACTTTTTTTCACCAAAATATTATGTTGCGACGCTATATAAATTGTTTGATAAAATTTTTATATTATAACAATCATTTAAAACCATTTAATTACTTTACTTTTTTTGCTAAAGAATATTGCATTGTCTATACATTTTGATGTTAATGTGTTTTTATATAACTAAATTATATAATGCAATTTATATTGTAACTGTAAAAATCCTAAATTTCATAAATATACCAATAATTTTTTCTAAATAAATTGTTTACATTCTAAAAGTAAAATGTATATAAAAACTTTTTCATAAACTAATATTCATTATTGTAATGAATTTACAATGCATATAATTCAAGTACTTGCAATCATTTTGACTTATCACTTGAAAATAAGAAGTTGATTTTAAAATTGTAATCCCTATTTTTCATAAAACATAAGTTAAAAGCATTACAAAATTAAACTCATTTAATTTGAAATTGGGAGCCTTTTTATTAGTGTATTTTTGTACAACAAAATTACTAAATTTGACATATCATTAAAAAAAAGAAGAAGCTGATTTTGAAATTTTAATAATCTTTCTTATAAAATCCTATGTAATTTGAAAGCATTTCCAATAGGCTCATTTTATTCTAGTTTTGAAGACTTTTGAATTTGTAAATTTTTATAAGAAAATTGTCGAATATTTAGTAAAAAATTGATAAATAAAGTTTGTTATGAAAAAAATTGTAAAAACTAAAAGTTTAAACTAGTTTTTGTAACTTGTTATATAATTTAGACGTATATTTTAAAATTTTCTATTAAATTTATATTTAAACAAAATTTACCGCAGTTAAGTTATTAGATGTGTTAAGCGTGAGTTTTGAAACTTTATTTTTAGCAAAAACAACATATCTTAAAGTTCAACATTTTTTATGAGTTATAAAATCGTACGTAAGTAAAAAACATTGTAATATTGAGCATTTTGTTCATTATTTAAAGACCTTTTCAATCGTATATTTTTTATAAAGAAATCGTTAGATATTTGATAAATAAAATTTGTTATATAAAAAATCGTAAATAACTAAAAGTGCCAAGGTAATTTATGTAACTTTTCGCATAGTTTGGGAAGATGTTTTGTAAATTATTTTTTTCACCTAAACAACGTCGTTATTTTTTCCGTCTAAATGACGTCATCCGTTTCTACAAATGTATATTTGTATAATTAAGGGTTTGAGATTAACCCTTTACATTGTCTTAAAATTAAAGGCATGTTAGATTGGAGGTTATAGACACTAATGGTTCGTTTGATTGGACGAAATAAAATGTTAAATGAATTGAATGACCGATGTAATGAAATAAGTGGTGTAATATAATGAGTCATTATCATTATTTATCATGTTTGAGAAGACTTAATCGAATTATAATAAAAAGACTGGAATGCTCATTATTGATGAGAAGTTTCATTAATATGGTTAAATATGATTAGTTAATGGTGGAGTTTTATGTAAATTTGATTACATTACGGGATGTAATGAAAAAAAGTAGCGACCCCTAAGAGCAACCACAATAGAAGCTTTTACAATGACTTTTCACTATTTGAAAAAGTCTTTGAAATGACTTTATCCATTAAAGAGAAAGCTTTTGCTAATGACTTTTAACAAAGACTTGCCATTTGCCAAGCTTTTCATTTAATGTGTATTCATTTATATCTTATCTTTCTCTACAACTTTTGATCATTAATTTCACAAAAAACTTTAGGAAAGCTTTTCATCATTGTGATAAAAAACATGAAAAGCTTTAATTTAATGAAAAATTATTACAATGATGATGTGGCTTAAGTAAAAAGTGACTTTATCCAATGCAGATGCTCTATGGAATAGTTATAATTCCTTGTAATGAATTATTACATTACATAAATATGAACAAACAACATTTTCTCATTCAATCGTAATAATCCTTTCCAATCCCCCTTTAATTACAACATACCAAACGCTACGTAAGGATAAGAAAGGTAATTAAAAATGATGGTTGGTTAGAGGTAATGCAATCACCCATTACCTATTAGTGGATATTCCTCATCAATTTGAAAGGTATGAACAATTTATCTTATTTTTCTCTTAACTATCGCACATGGGCGGATCTAGCATGAACTCAGGGTATGCACGTGCATACCCTGTGTAAAATCTTAGTAGTGTAAAATATTTTTGAATTTTTCCAAAGTTAGTACAAAATACACTATAAATTTATTAGTGCACACCCTATATAATATTGGAAAATTATCTGTGCATACCTATAGAATTTAAAGAAGAGAGAGAAGGAAGAAGAAGAAATAAAAGTGCAACTGGTAAGTCACAGTATGTCGGCTGCTCTATTTTGATGAAGAAGAAGGTCAAACTAGGGGTGTTCATCGGTTCGGTTATCGGTTAATCGGTTTATTCGGTTCGAGTTGTTCGGTTAAAATTTTTTTTGGGTCATAACCGAAAACAGAACCGAAAATATCTATAACCGAACAGAAGTTCGGTTCGGTTATGGGTGAAAACCGAAATCCAAAATTTGTACTTGAATTACACAATTTATATTTTTTTTAAATTTAATTATATATATTTTTGGCAAAAAAAAAAAAAAAATATTTCAAGCATAAAAAAGTGTTTTTTATATTAGTATAAAATTTTAATGGATATTTTTTATATATAAAATAATATAAATATAAAAAAAATATATATATTTATATAAATTCGGTTTCGGTTTGGATATGGGTGAACCGAAAACCGAATTTTTAATTCGGTTCGGTTCGGTTTTAACAAGTTCGGTTCGGTTATATGTTCGGTTCGAATTTTTTCGATTCAGTTCGGTTCGTTTTCGGTTTATTCAGTTTATTACCCGACCCATAAACACCCCTAGGTCAAACGGTAGTTTTGTGCTTTTTATTGGGCCAATTATTTTACATTGAGTTTTAAGTTGAGTTAATTACTCTCACAAACCCAACCCACTATAAATGTCATTTACCATTGAATGACTGAAAGGTTAGGATCACTTATTTCAAGTACCAACTTAGCATCAAATAATTTTGCTTGTTGTCGTTGATATATGTTCGACTTAATCACAATGATTAGAACGTAAAAATAAAACATTTTTTTTGAACAATTAGTAGCTAGTTAGTAGTTAGTGGTTCGAGTTGTGCGGTTCAAGCGGGCAGTATGCCTTTCTCAAACCTTCGTCTTTGAAGAATAAACCCCACTCTTTTTTCTCGCTTCTCGTAAAAGGAAACCCATTGACAAGCCTCAAACCCGAAACCTCCAAAGAAACAAACCAATTTTAATTGTGATACTCGAATCCGCACAACCACCTTATTCCCAAAAGGGAAAAAAATCCGACCCGAAAATATTTGAAAATATTTGATGGACCAAAAAATAAATTTACTTATAACTCTAATAAAACAGTGCACACCCTAACCTGAATTTCTAGATCCGCCACTCCTATCGCAATATTTTTTTTTTCCTTAACTGCTACATTTTTGCTTATATGTTTATCACTCTTTTTCTCTTTCGATTGATGCTGAAGATTTATTGCTATTGTTTAAACCCATTATAACTATTTATGCATATTCAACCCCCCCTTATTATTTTTATTTATTTTTTTTATTATTATTATTTTTTATTTGATTGTCATATATGGGTTATTAAAAAAAATGTTAAACGTCAAAATTATGAATATTCATGTATTGTTTTTTGTGTTTTATTTTCGCCCAGTTCATACTGCATAACTTTCTAGTGTAATGGATGGAGTTTGTTAAAGGCAAATTAATCATGTTCATTACTATCCTTTGATGTACGTACTTATGTAGCGAGATGTTCATTTTTACTACAGTATAATTTTTTTGTTGTTTCACGTTAAATTTGTTTTTGTTTGATCTTTATTGATGTTGATTGATGCTAGTTTTGATACAATATGATATGGTGTTAATGCTGATGCCTGTCCAGCCAATTTATTTTCCAGGGTTATAATGAACAAAAATCATTTTGTATTAATTTAACATGTGTATCAAGCAAGTACACTCTTTTGTATTACCATTATCATTCTTTTTACCTATTCTTTCATTTCAACCAAGTGCACTCCTAAGAAAGGATCCACAAACACACATGGCCGGATTTGAGCATGTGCAGGGTGCTCAACCGCACAAGGTCTCCAATTTTTGAGAGCCTCGAATTTATGAAATTTAGGGATTTACAAAGCTAAGTTTGAGATGATTTAAGTGTATTAAATGCCTATATGCTCACGAACTAACGGCACAAGGTGTACGAAAATAGAGTTTGGGTTATGCTTTTTATCTATGGCCTTACAATAAATGTTTTTATTCTATCATTGTGTTTTTGAGTTTTGTTATTAAAGAAAAGTAAAGAAATTTAAAGTAAACATTTTTCCTTTTTTGAGAGGAAACACTTTACTTTAATAATCAACACAAAGTAACTTTCATTCTATTTTCTTTTCATTTCCTATTTAAGTGCTACTCGAAAACACAACTTTTTCTATTTACTTTTCACTTTCTTTCTTAACCCTAACTCGAGAACACAAGTTATGACCCTATTAGCATGTAAAGTTTAATTGTAACCCGTTTTACTTTTGTACTTGATAACCCCAAACTTAATTAATGAATACGTTAACCATATTCTACACACACATAAAAAAAAAAAAATAATAATAAATAAATAATAATAATAAAAAAAATCATTAGAGGAGAGAATAAACCTTCAAGGCGCTTTGAACTTGTTGAATCTCGTGTGCATAACTTATATACTTTGAAGATGTCAAGATTTCAAGCACACCAACACATGAACTTGTAAATACGTCAACAACTGGTAAGGCAAGATATCCATGGAGATCGCAATGAATTGCGCTGTCTTTTTGGGGAAATTGTTTTGGCGAGTAATTAGCCACATCTAGAGTCCATTCGGGCAGTCGTCGTCTAAATACTCGAGCAGGAGGACTAAGCTCTTCCTCTTCATGATCATTATCCACAACATATAGATTGTGATGAGATTCCTTCCAATATGAAGTAAGTTGTTCCGTAATTACACCAAGACCAAATGGCTGGTCCATAGTTGTAAGTACTTGGTGCTTCCCAACAACATGAGCAGGTGACCAAAATTGAACAATAACATGTTGCTCACGGAAAGTCAACTGCTTTAGTGCAGCTATTATCTTGTCTTGTATTATCTTTTTATGTGGGTTGATATTGTCTTCCCTCAACTCAAAACCTGTAGATTAGACGAACAATTAACCATGTCTTATAAGCATGAACACACTCTTAAACCACATGGGTCAAAGACGTACAATTTTATGAAAGAAGAATATCGTTTGAAAATAAAAACATAAACATTTATAAACCAAAAAACGGTATACATCTTTCAACATTTTCTATAAAATCGTACGTACGCTAAAAGCATATCAATATTTGGCTCGTTTTGTTCGTAATTAAAAGCTTTTCGCAACTGTATTTTTTTTATTAACGAATTCGCTCTATATTTGCTAAATATTTGAGGGTTAATTCTACTGTTAGGTAACGAACTTTGCAAAATTTTCAATGTTAGATAATTTACTTTAAAAAATACTAAGTTAGGTAACGAAACTTTGTGCAACCTTCAATGTTAGGTAATATGACTGTTTTGAGTGACATGTCGTGGGCCCACTTATGTCCTTCCTTACTTATTCTCTCTACTAACCACCACCTTCACCCTTTATCTTTTGTTTCTGCAACTTTTGTTCCATCTTCACTTTTTGTTACCAAACCAACAATAAATACAAACACAAAGCATATACTATATGCATAAAAGACATTTTTTTACAACTTATGCGCCACAAACACATAAAAACCCAATTTACCATAACCAACACCAATACCTCACCACACCACCACTCCGTACTGGTAACATTAAACCCACACCGCTCGTGAACGGATCATCACCACCACCAATAACCCACCCCTCAACAATGACCGGAGAACACACCCCACCGGCGTCGCGTTTCAAAACTCAAAATTAGATTTATGAACTCAATCATGAAAATGTATACAATTTTTGATGATGGGTTTCTTTTTTCTTTTCGTTTTTTTTTGTTCTTTTCTTTTTTCTAGGCATTTGGAGATGATGCTCAGTGAATGTGGTGATTGGTGATTGCTTATTTGGATATATATTTATATTTTTTTAGTTGCTATGTGGTATGTGGAATTGATTTAAAACATAATACAAATAGTTAGTTTGTTGATTGATGCTTAAATCTGAGATTTTGGATGGCCATATTAATCTGATTTGAATTTGGGTTTTGGAGCTGACTGATGGTGGGACAACATATGGTGTTACCATTGGCGGAATAGGAATCTAATTTAGAAATGGGATGCGGTGGTGGTATGTTTAGAGAGGAGTGACTTAGGTTTAGTGGCAGAGAGAAGATCTCATTGTCACAGCGATTGATATAGTGGTGGTGGTGTCAGACGATAGTGGCAGTGGTTGACGGCATGGTTTAAAAAAACGGTCTGAGGCGGCGCCTCGAGGCGCGCCTCGAGGCGAATCGGACATAAAACGCATATGAGGCGGCGCCTCAGGTGGTTGATTTGGAACGTACGCCTCTGGTGGGTGAGGCGGTGGTGAAGCGTATGAGGCGGCGTCTCAGGGCCGAGGCGGATTATTCTTTTTTTTTGGCAGGTCATGGTATTTTCCGGTGGAAACTTTGTTGGAGGGAAGATGGTGAAGTGTGGAGAAGATGAAGATAAGATGAGAGAAGTAATACGGACTAGTGTGTAACAGCTGTTACTTTTTAGAGTGGCAAAAGTAATAAATTTATTTGGCTTGCTTTTTATGTTCCCAAAGTGATAGTACTTATTTGTGTAACAGCTGTTCCTTTTTTACTTTTTGTTTAAAATAAAATATTAAAGCTTGTTTTTTATTATAGTTTGAGGTAATTAATTTAAAGTCAATTTTCCAATCTTCTATTTCAACTTGTAATTATAAACCTTTAATAGAAAGAAAGTTTAATAAACTTAATAAAAGTTTATAAATATGTATAAAAAAAATATATAAATACCTTCAATCCAATTAATACATCCAATCCAATTAATAATATCTGCTCTCTTCTTCTCTTTTGATCAAATATTCCTCTTCTGATCCAAATCAAATATTCCTCTTCTTATCGTGCGGATGAGAATGAGGAGTTGGAAGATGATACAAATTATGTTGTTTGATTGATCATGAACTTTATTTGATGTTTAGTATTTTTTTTATAAGACATATAATTTCTATATATTTTTTTTAATTACGCCTTGACCTTACGCCTCGGTTCGCCTCGAGGCTTACGCCTCTTGAGGCGAAGGGAAAACGCCTCGAGGCTCGTTTCCGTACTTTTAAACCTTGGTTGACGGAGTAGGTGGTTGGCCGAAGTTAGTGGTCTGGTAATTTCAATAGAGGGAGAAGAGAGATGGGTGTGAGAGTGTTTGTTTGTGAGTGAAAAGGAGTGTTTGATGGATATGTGATAGTTGTTTTGATCGGGAATTTTGATTTTTGATATTTGTGATAGTTGGTTCATCATCTTTTGATGATTCTTATTGTGTGATTGTGATAATAGTTTTTGTTTTATGGGGGTTTTGATTTTTGATATTTGTGTTGTGTATTTTTTAATTTAGGCAAAGGGAGGTTGAAGATGAGAGTATTTTAGTAATTTTACTCTAAAAATATGATAAAAAATGACGTGGTACAATGGTAACCGGTTTAGCAGGTCATCAGTTGTAAAAATACCCAATATTACCTAACATTGAAAAAACATTAAATTTTCTTTACCTAACATAGTATTTTTGTTAGTAAATTACTTAACATTGAAAATTTTGAAAAGTTCGTTACCTAACAGTAGAATTAACCCAATATTTGACGAATAAAGTTTCTTATATATATATTAAAAAGTTTAGGGTGGTTTCGGTAAGTTTTGGTTTTCAATTTCAAAAAAGTTGTAAGATGGCAAATTCGCTGCCATAGTTAAGCGAAATGGTGACATGGCTGGGTGGTTTTTAGATTTAAATGTTGTGGGCCCAGAAAAGAAATGAGAGAAAAACTTCGTCGTAAATAAGAAGCAATTTTTTTTTCTTCTTTTCTTTATTTTACAATTAATCAGAAGTGGACACGTGGTGGGATTCATTTCGCTGCCTAGTTGCAGCGAAATTAGTGACATTTTTGAAGATATTAAAAAAAAGTGACCATCTTCGAGGCAAATACTTTAAACAGCGGCATTTTAAGTAATTTTCACTTAATATTCACAATTAAAATGCATAGTTTTTGAAAAGTTTTTATTTTTTTATTTTTTTTATTATTATTATTTTTTTGGTAAATAGTTTTCCGGTAAATGTATTACTGTAAAAAAGCGTTTAAGTACAAAGTATGTGAGTAAAACCACATATCAACCTACATAGGTAACATAACAAAACACTTCTATCATCTAAAAGAAAAAAACAAACTAGCCACTAGATTACATTTGACAAGTTTTTGAAAAGTTAACCAGCAACAGTATGTCATTTACTGTTTAAATTGTTTTGATCGGTTGAATTTGTAAGTAAACATTTATTTGAACAACTAAAATAAAAATATGGACGTACCTGAGGGCTTGTGTTTCATTGGTACTTCATGTTGTGTGAGAAGCTCTTCAACCAAAATAGTTGCAGGTTTAAGTCCTGTTTAAAACATGTTAAATAGATTTATACTATAAATATTGAGAGACACTTAAAATTGCGTTCTAAAAAATAAAAAAATATTTACATTTAATTTGGGATGTAAAATGAAGTTACCACTACATACCTTTCTATATATAGAAATGAAAGCAGAAAGAAAGACATACCACTGGTGATGGATTGAGATGATTCAGATTGAAAAAGTTCATCCTCATTTCCAAAGACAGCAAGTCGAGTCAGGTATCTCGACTCATCCGAAAACGAAATATTCTTACTCAGTTCATTAATCCCAACCACGTCAATACCAGAAACAGAACCAAAACCCGGTGTTTTGCCTTCATCTGATAAATTTAAACTTTGGAGGTGTGAACACGATCCCATATTGAAATAGCAAAATTCGTAAAGTAATGTACTAATGTGACTTCCACGAGCTCCAATTTAGAGATCTGAATTGGTCAACTTTTTCAAACAGTGGGGCCCACTCCAGATCTATTATCAATGTGATCCCCCCACCACTACTTATTGTTTTTTCTTCATAGGCTTCACTTTCACGAATGGACCTTGAACTTGAACCCTCTATTCGAGGTCGTTTGTATTTCTTCTTTTGCTCTTATATATAACACAGTTCAAACAATGATCAAGTACCCAAATTGAAGGTTAACTATTCTTGTGGACAAAAGGTTTCGTTGTTTTGAGGTTCAAGAAAAATACATGTTAAATGTGCAATGTGCATTTTTTATTATTTGTAGAAGAAACTTTTGGAAAAATTCAAAAAAGGGCACCTCCAATTGTCAGACAATATAATGCATTCCACCTAACATTTCAACTAACCAACGTGTTTATGACGGTTCTCCAACTCAGGCGTGTACTTCGTGATCTTTTGAACCAATCCAATTGGACCCACTGGGCGCTGGGAATTTATTCCTATTTCATCTTTCCTTTTTTCCAATAAACATCAGTGTTTTGAAAACCGTGTCGACCTGATTGGTTCCAGCTAAAAAATAGGTAAAAAAATCCTGCATTTTTAAAATCGGGTTAACCGGTTATACCAGCCGGGTTTTGAATGACCCAGGTTAACCCGGTTCTCGAATCCCGGCCGGTTTCGTTTTTTCAATTTTTTTAAATAAAAACTCGGGTTGACTTGACGGTCGAACCGGTTGATCTGGTCGAAAAAATAAAAGAAATAATAAATTGAAAATCGGGTTGACCCGGTGCCCGGTGATTCGTCTGGGTCAATTTCGAACCCCGTTTTCAAAACATTAATCAACATCATGTCAAGTTGGAAGTCTGGAACAAGTCCATGTTCGCAATCGTGGGTCAAAAGAATATTGTCACAAATGTAAGAATGAGCCATTTGCATAAATGTCCTTCCAAATCATTCTATCATGTGCATACAAACTTGTACCACGGATATATATATATATATATATATATATATATATATATATATATATATATATATATATATATATATATATATAACAATGAATAAAGGCAATAGTTTCTTGTTTCTACATGGTGTGGAAGGTACACATGAAGGAAACGCACGGGAGACACTTTTTCTTTTGCAAGGACCCAGGAAACCTTTAACCACACATAGGTCAGCGTGCAGTGCACCTCTTCAAACATGCACGCAGAGGTCCATTTTCGGAAAACCTCAGTTTTCAGTCGTTTCGTTATTTCAATTGGAAGTCTTCAGCCGTGGCAAGTGTCACGGGTGGCCAGTTGGGGATAGGATTGGGTTCTTTTCATTCCACTCTTGAGACTGATTGAGAGACGAATAATTAACAAAGAATGCTGACGTTTATTTATCGTTTTTATAAGTCATGTAATAATTTGAATATATATATTCGTATTAATCCATGGTATATACACAAGGTGGAACTAGAAATGACCTCCTATATTTAATGGATATGTTTTAAATGGTTCAACAACTTCACATAATACAAGTCTCAGTTGGAGAAACGTCAAAAAACACATTCGGCTAGTAAGAATATTAACTTATTAGTTGGAATGTTATGTGATTGCGTAAATTAGTCCGTCAATTTGGGTTCTCTTTTTTGGACTTTTTACAAAAGGTTATATTCTGTAAATATATAATACTAACACATATTGGGACCACAAATCAATTTATCAAAAATATGGCGTGTCCCACGAGGCCACGATACTTTATGCTGTATGCTTTATTAACTGTTCAAAAGAGCTTTAAACCTCCCGTCGCCAGCTTCTTTTGACCTGGTTCAAAATGGTCAGTCGACTTTTATTATTATTATTATTATTATTATTATTATTATTATTATTATTATTATTATTATTATTATTTAAAACCTGGTTTAAATAGTGATTTAATCCTTCTAAATTACTATTAAAAGATTTAATACATGTTTTATGTGTTATACTTCATAATAATAATCAATAAAGTCACTCTTAAAATAAATTTTTGTGTTTTTGTTTTAGAATGCCCCATAATAAATGTTTATTTTGTGCTTCGACAAATAAAATTGGAGCATAGTGAATAATAGTAATATTTTATTGGTGGATAATGTAGTTATTAGAATTTCTTAAAACATTGTATAATTTGAAAGTTGACATTTATTTTCAAACAGTTAATTATTTATTTTTGTTTGAATCTAGAAAAGTTCAAAAAACAAGGCATAATTGAGGGAGACTTTTAAGCAACCACCGGTTTATATAAATTAGAAGAAAATTTTAGTCATTCAAAAAACGTTTTTAGACTTTCTTATTTAAAATCTTATCCTTAAAGTTTATGTTACAATTTTATTCGATTTTGTGTAGTATGCTTGGTGACCGTTGTGTTTCTAGTTAGGTATAGAAAATAGGATTAATTGTGTATTGGGTAGTACGTGACCATCTGAACCTAATATGTGATTGACTATATAGGATGACCATTCTCCTTAGTAGTTGTTGTCATATGACCACTAGCCGACCTCTAGTATAAAGACCTAGTTAGGAGTGCGAGCCATGATAATAGGTAGCAACTTATTAGCATGAGGTATTCTTCCCTGAACCTTTGCATTGACCATATGTAAGTTATTATTACGGCCTGTCTATAGCTGTAATAATAGGTGTTAGTGACCAACAAGCACATTAGTTTTAAAGGACAATACTAAGGCATATCTCTCGGATTAGTAGGAGTCTTAACGACTGTGAATTGAGTAAAAGGGACCTCTCACCGCTCAGGGACCATAGGATAGGTGAGGATGACAATTAAGCCTATCGACTTCCGATGCCTCCCTTAAGATTGTGATTAAACATTGCACATAAAGATCATAATAATCAAACTTAGGATTATCATCCCTATTAGTTGATTACCACTAAACACTCCATTAGATAATTTGGGATTTATTAAATATAATCTAATCATTCAAAATGCAGCGCGTTAATTTACTGCTTTCTTAGGTAGAATGTCATTTCAATTAGACAACTAGAGATTGCATACCGTTCTTAGGGTTAACACTCGGACTTACTTTAGGTGTACAACATGTGACCGGGTACATTGCCCGTTAGTATGTGTCAATCCTAGGTAGATTCTAGTTTAGAATTTTAAAACGGGATTTAAACGCATCAATCTCTATATATGGTTACTACAAATAGCCGTCGGTTTTGATACGAGTGTCGGTTTAGAGTTAGACAATAAAGCATATTGTTAGAGATTGGGTTTATCGACATCTTCTCACGGGGTGATATGATTTATGATATGGTGCTTCCACTTAGTGCTTCATGTACACATTTTTATGCTGATCATGGTATATCGTAACCATCATGGGAGAGAAATGCGTACATCAGGAACGTACAACAAGTTCACATGATCGAGTTTCACGATTTATGCGGGAGAGAGGTGTCTCATAACAGAAAAGATGATTAGTGTTTTAACTTGTTACTTGTGTTATCGTTTGGTCTTTCGTATGATATATGTGTACATCATGAGTTGATATGACATATGTAAGATAACTGAGATGCATTCAGTGAGATGATGATGTTGATATCTTGTTCCCCCAAGTGGACAACCTTGAAGAAGCTTTAGTCTATAGTATATTCTACTTTCTCCACTGCGTGTTAGAAGACTATAGATAGTAATGAGATATTCGTCAGAAGATTTCTTCAGCATTAGGGCATTCATCAGAAGGATTGTCAGTTTGGGGGAGAGCTATTAATATTATGATGCACTAATTAGGGTAGAGGATATTTAAACCCCGATTAGATTTGCTTACGATGTTCTTCTACAAGTAGAAAGATGGCAGTGGAGAAGATTCATGAGACAA